>JAUMHQ010000044.1:17537446-17566191 GCA_032361165.1 Enteromius paludinosus | reverse complement strand
CCCATGTCATTATACACATTTGTGTCCTCATAAACCACATAAACACACACACACACACACACACACACACACACACAGAGAAGCTGTGCTCATGATCTGTCTGTGTGTGTGTGTGTGTGTGTGTGTGTGTGTGTGTGTGTGTGTGTCAGTGAGGGGAACCTCCTGCTGCTGAACGAAGCTCTGGTCAAACACGAGACGTTCTTCATCCGCTGCGGTATCTTCCTCATCCTGGAGAAGCTGAAGATCATCACCTACAGGAACCTCTTCAAGAAAGTGTGAGTATCGTTTTGATCAAATAACATCTTAAAGGACAGTTCACCTAAAGATTAAAATCCTGTCATCATTTCCTCCTCCTCGAGTACTTCCAGATCTGTATGATCGTGTTTTTTCTGCTGAAGTCAAGTCAAGTCACTTTTATTTCTATAGCGCTTTTAACAACAGATTGTAGCACAGCACTGAACATTATCAAACAGAAGAGCAGAGCACAGAGGAAGATGTTTTGAAGAACGTTTGTTAGCAGGCTGTTTTGGGTCACTGTAGTGTTTTTTTCTCCGACTGTTGAATGGTGACCAAAACAGCCTGCTTACAAGCTTTCAACGAAATTCATGCAGGTTTGGAACGACTTGAGTGTGAGGAAATGATGACATGACTTTCATCTTCGGCTGAACTGTTCCTGTCAAAGCTGTTTGTGTGCAAAATGCATGCTTTAGAATATCTCTTTTATTTATTTATTTTTTTTGTTGAACGTGGAGATTGTGAATTTCTGACTGAATGATTGATTCGTCCGGTAATGAAAGACTGATATATTTCTCATCACCTGCTGCTGAAACAATCATCAATCTTTATTTGGAGTCTAGTTGAATCACACTCAGACTCGGCTCTTGTGATTCGCTGATGAGTGATTGTTCCAGGATTAAGAAAGCGTCAGAGTACGGCTCTGTCTGAAGCAGCGCCATCTGCTGTTAGAACTGAGCTCGGAATCCACTCGGGACGAATCGTTCAGAGGATCGTTGGTCTGTGATGCGTGTTATACCGAGACGCTCTGGCTTCTCTCTCTCTGCAGCTATCATCTGCTGAAGACCCATCAGCTTCCTCTGGACGCCTTCCTCGTGGCTCTGAGGATGATGAAGGTGGAGGACGTGGACATCGACGAGGTTCAGTGCATCCTCGCCAACCTCATCTACATGGTGAGAAATGTGTCACTTCCTGTTCAAACGTGAAGCAAAACAAACGTGAAACTGAAGCTTTACGATGCATCACTCCGTCGTTTCAGGATGAATTATTCAGATTTATTTAGATTATTAGTGTTTTGTCATTTCAGTTAGTTTTTTTTATATTATGATGTAGGTTTATTTACTGTTAGCTTTTTTTTAAATGTATTTAAATATTGATTTTTGGTTATTTTTATCAGTCAGATGAGGTTTGTTTTGATGACAGAAGCTCTTCAGTGCAGCACAAATGTATTTGTATATTAGGTTTTTGCTTAAATTGTTTTGTCTACTATAAATCCTGTGATTTAATTAAAAGTCTCAGCACTAGTACATTCCTGCCTGTTTCAAGCACTCATCTGTCATTGGTCGGTCAGTCAGATAGCCACGCCCCAAACTCCAGTGATTGGTCGAGGTGACCCGTCACAAAACAGTTAGTTTTTAGATTTTTATTTATTAAGGCTTTTGGGTTAATTTCTGTAGTTGTTTGCTGGTTATTTGAGTTCTCTTGGTGTGTTAATCTGTTATCTGACTGATGTCTGGTGTTCTGAGTGTATCTCTGAGGTGTTTTCTCTCTGTCGCAGGGGCACATCAAGGGTTATATTTCCCATCAGCACCAGAAGCTGGTGGTCAGTAAGCAGAACCCGTTTCCTCCGCTGTCCAGCGTGTCCTAACCTCAGCTCCCACAATGCACCTGTTACTCCACAATCCCATCAAACGAGCCAGTCCTCAGCAGTTCATCCTCGTTTTATATTCGCCTCTTTTATTTTGTTCATTGATTGTCAAATAAACGTCACACTGTTTTGTACGTGTCTGGTTTATTTCATGCTGCTGCGGCTCATGTGTTTCAGAACAGAGCATGATCATATTTCCCTCAAAACCTCCTGAAGAAAGAAAATTAATATTCTGCATAAGGAAGGAAAAGCCTGTTTTTACATGTAACATTTGTTTTTTATTTTGATTATAACAGTAAAGCGTTTCCTCTGAACACAGCTGTGTGTGATTTACTCTGAAACATCACTCCACAGGTGCACTGAAGTAGAAAGACTGAAATACTTCCATACTTCAAAAAATTACAAATGAAAACATTTGCAGTGCAGATGTTTTTGTGTGTGGTTCTCATACATTGCTGTTATTGGAAATCACTATAAACAACAATCGGTGAATTATGATACAGAAATGAATACTATCGTTTATTAAGAATGCTTGACACTGATCAAAAGCAATGATAAAGACATAATGTTAGAAAAGTTTTCTATTTCAGATAAAGTTTGTTCTTATGAACTTTCTATTCAAAGAAATATGAAAAATATCTACTCAGCTGTTTTCAACATAATAATAATAGTGTTTTTAGTTTGAGCAGTAAA
The DNA here is from genome assembly GCA_032361165.1 of Enteromius paludinosus. NCBI lineage: Eukaryota > Metazoa > Chordata > Actinopteri > Cypriniformes > Cyprinidae > Enteromius > Enteromius paludinosus. The sequence continues at coordinate 17,563,616 of JAUMHQ010000044.1, read as the reverse complement.
TCAGAATGAGATTTCTGAAATATGAGATGTGCTCTTGTGTATCAGCTGGTGTTCTCAGTTCTTTAGAGCAGTTTCTTCATCATCATCATCACTGTTGTTCTCTCTCAGCGGCGAGCAGCAGCGGTCTCAGCCAGTGCAGGTATCTGGACAGTTTAGTGAAGAGCAGTCTATCCTCACAGCCTCCAGCGGTCAGAGAAACGCCGGTCAGGAACGCCGTCTTCCCCTCCACCGTGACCACAGGACTCCCAGACTTCACCTCACACACATTGGCTCTGCTCCAGACGGAGAACTGGGGCCCCGGCCGCTGCAGGCAGAACATCTTATTGGTCATCAGGAAGCTGAGGTTAAGGCCGTCACGGCAGTCGTCCAATGAGAGGTAAGCGTGTGTGGCTCCGCCCGTAACCACGCCCTCTCGGCCCACCCTGGTCAGGACGTTCTCGCTGTAGTCCTTCTCCGGCAGACAGAGCGGGACGAGGGACATGTTCTGTGGGAAGGGCTCCTGCAGCTCCAGGAAGGCCAGGTCATCCTCCGGACCGGACACATAGCGCTTGTGTGGAGTCCAGCTGGTCACTCGCAGCTCTGAGCTGGACCGAACGCCCGCTGGACAACACAAGAACACACACAGATCACAGACGAGACTCTCGGGTCACTGAACAGAGTAAAACCGTTAGAACATATTCATTTGGCCATTAACTGTAATAATCCAGTGTTTTTGTCTGATCTGGTCATCATCAGTCTGTCTGGAGAGACAGAACAAACTGAGACAGACTCAATCCAGAAGACCAGGTCACCAAAACACTTCAAGAAACCTCTTCCATAGCGTGCCTCTGAATTAAAAATAAAAACCTTGATAAAAATTGCATCTTTTTATCCCACAATCACACTTTTTTTTTCTGAATTCTGAGATAAAAAGACAAAATAACATTCTTTAATATTTTATTTAGTGGATAAAACTATAAGAATCTGCTGGACTGTGACACCCAAAACAGACTGCTGAACTCTGAAGTACTAGTGTAGGTGATGTTGACTAGTCCTGAGCACATGAGGGTTGTGGAATATGTTGCTCACCAACAGTGACCTGCAGGTTCTTCAGCGCAGACATACACCCGGCCGACGTCAGCACAGACTTCCGGCCCAGAACCACACCGTGACACACAACACCTCCGCTGGCGTTCACGAACTTCACCTGCAGCACAAAACACACCGTCATCAAGCAGCTGCTCCGTTACAGAGAGCTCAGTGTGCAGCTAATGAAAAGAACACTCACAACACATCAAAACACAAACACGTGTTAAAAATAACAATCTGAAACACACTGAACCAAGCACAGACTTTGGAAATGTTTAAAGGAACAGCAAAGTGACCAACATGCTTCAGTTTCATCAGGTTGGAGTCCACTTGTTGTGGCCTGTGCTATTTGCTGCGCATCTGTTTTTCTATTTGTTGTGAGAATTTGTGGCATGTGTTTGTATTTGTTTTGAGTATTCACAGTATTCAGACTTCTTGTGACTGTTTGCAACGTGTTTTGTATATTTTTCATTTATATACACATTTGGTGTAGTATTTGCAGAACGTGTTTGTTGTGAGTATTTGCAGCGCAAGCATCATGGATCATGGATGGACTGATCTGGGATCTGCAGAACCGTCCAGTGATGAGGAATCCGACTGGTGCTCACCTCCCATGAGCAGCGTCCACCAGGACAGAAGCTGGACATCTGGGTCGTGCCGCACGGGTTCTGAACTGTTAGTAACACACAAAAGCAGGTTTGTTATGGGAAGCAAGCTGGAGAAGAGCAGATCTGTGATGCATTGATGCTTGGGCACCGTGAGGCGAGCAGCTCCTGCCGTCGCTGTGAAGCGTGTATCCTCGCGCACAGAAGCAGCGATACGAATCCAGCGTGGGTTTGCAGAAATGCTCGCATGCAGAAGGCCCAGCAGATGGACACTGGGATTTATCTGCAAACATCAACATCATGAAGCATCTGACAGACAATCTCAGCAGACCTGGGTGTTCACTAACATCACTCGCACTCGTGTAAATCATTATTCACCGGTTTGACAGTCGCTGCCGCTGTATGTCTCCGCACATGTGCAGGTGTAACCTCCGATCCCGTCCCTGCAGGTACCGCCGTGTTCACAGGGGTTCGAGCGGCACTGATCTCCATCTGACAACATTATTACAGCTACAATAATGCAGCAGCTCTATCAAAACAGTGCAAATATACAAACTGTGTGTGCAACAAGCAATATGACAAAAGTTTGTGAGTATTCATCAGGTCATTATATAATAATAATTTCATTAAATCCAATCATAATATGATCAAACTTTCTGAAGGTTAATTACCGTAGTATTTGTTCCAGAACTCATTCTTTAAAGAAAAAAAAAAAAAAAACAGTTATGAGAGCAGCGTTTAGTTCAATTATTATTCACAGAGAAAACACATGTAATTCATGTCTGGATGTTCATGTAATGAATAATGATTAAATCCGCATTGAGCTCCTGGGAAGGGGCTTTATTGGGCGTCATTTCTAAAGCTCTGCCCTTTCAGTTTTTTACTTTCAGTGTCACTTTCATCACCAATAACAATTATTTAACAATAATAATAATAATAAAATAATGTTAAAATGTACTTGTGTGTTGCAACTATTGTTTTGTTGTGGGAGGAGTCAGTTACGCGCGCGCCCGCTTGAAGTTCATCGGCAGCGATCACCAGCCAATAATCATGGAGGAATATTTAATATCTAGAAAAAGAGAAAACTAATCTTCAGAAAACGTCAAACTAATCTCACAGCAGCTCAGAAGATGAACAGCAGACCTCTGCCACTGGTGAGACATTGGAGAAACTGTCTAAAGCCGCTGGTCACAAAACATGAAACAATAGAGATTTAATATTCATGTCTTTTGTTCACCTAGTGGTGATTTCCGATCTAAGCTTCATGTGTTAAACAGACTTTGCCCGCTGCGCCTCATCTGCTTTTGGCGCGTTTTTTTAACTGGCCGATGACGTACTTTGTTTAAAATCACGAACGCGCGCGGTGTGAACGGCAGTTTTAATCATGCGTGTGTTTTAAAGCCCGGTGTTATAACTGTAAGGGTTAATGTGGCCTTTCTTTCAAATGTATAGTTATGAGGGACATTTTAATAGAAGAAATTTAGGGAACTCGCGTTCTACAACTCCCCGCAGATCTCTCACAAAATTAAGTGAGTTTATGATTAAAAAAAATGAAATATCTGCCAATGGAATCAGAAAAATCTAATTTGTGTAAGGGCGAATGAACACTTGGTTTTTTTGGAAGCTGTGTTGTATGTAACTATGTTGTTTGTTTGTTTGTTTGTTTCCTACACAACTAAATTATTTTAAAAGCATCCCAACAAAAACAATCCTGGACTCTGAATCAATGATTAGTGATGTGTTTGTGATGATCATAATTTGTCGCACGGTCTTCTGGTTGTTCTCGAAGTATTCTCTGGCCTCTTCTTTATTGCATCTCTCCTCGAAGCACTCTCGCTCCAGATTGCCCTGCAGGATCTCCTCCAGCAGGAAGGAATTGGCCCGTCTGGAGCGCAGCAGCAGAGCACTGGCCCGCGGCCGGGACCGAAACACTGGAACACACCGAGTACTTCAACAAACATCAGCCTGTGCATGCTGGTCCTGTCATCTAACAGTAGCTATGTTTCGCATTTTAGGATATTGCATTAAAAAATCACTGCATAAATGCCAAGATGTGCATACATTATAAAAATACACCTAAAACTTATGTGCTCAACTAAGCCATATACAATTCTTATCTTGTAACAAAACACATAAGCTACGATGTAAACATTTTTTTACCAAGTACATTTCTAAATGTGCATCAAAAAAGACACGTGACTTTTCATTGGGACAGTATAAAACTGGACCATCCAATGACATCATTCTGCACAGCATCTGAAAAACCTGAGCAAAGTCTCGTCAAAGTGCCTCGTTATAATCAACTCCCAAAACTCCCGTTTCCAAACAGCAGGCCCGGAAATAAGATAGCATGACCGCGTATAGCTACACGCGCTAAAGCTTAAAATTGTTTGTATAAGAAAATGATTACACCGTGCCTTCTCCTACTGCAGCAAATTCAAGTTTTCTTCGCGATATTTAGCGAAAGCTAACTCGTTAGTTGGATGGAAACATAGCTATTAGCAGCGAATGCTCTAATCAAACTAGTTAAACAGAGCAAAACAAGGACGGGAAGCATGAATCCTGATCTCTCACCCGTCTGTTGATCCACAGATGACACCTGATGAACGATCAGCGGGAAGAACAGTAGACGGCAAATGAGCGATTCCATCGCGATCCATCGGCAGAAGCTCTCAACGACTGTCAGTCACTGATCAGAGCGATCAGCCACTCGTCTGTAGCTCCGCCCACAATCAATACAGTCAATAACATCAGTTCCTCTCCAAGGAGATGTGCGACTTTCTTACTGTACACATCTACAGTAACACACGTAGGCTGTGCAGAACCTGACGTCAGCACACTGATGCTTTCAGCTCGTTACGGCCCTGTGATTAAAAACTGAGAGTCATGTTCGTTTATTAACATGTTTTTCTTCTATATCTGTGTGGTAATTAGTTCAAATGAGATTGGTTGTTGTGTTTGAGAGACTCTGTGTGCTCAGCGCTGTGTATCTGGACTCTAGTATGTCAACATGACCTCTGAACTCTTCATCTGTGTGTTTGTGAAGGCCTCCTCATATGCCCGCAGCTTCATTTATCGTCAGAAAACACGTTTGACTTTATATAACATGAGTATGATGCAATCAAGAGTCATCTTTATTCAAACTTTAACATCTCGTCTGGATTATAGTCAGCGGTGACCAAGCAGTTGGGTTTAAAGGTAGAGAAAATCACTAGATTATGATAACGAACATGTTTTTCTGTGACTGATGAATCATCAACGTGAACCAAGACAGTAAATATTGTTGATTTATGTTGTATATGATTGATGTATGATTTATACTGTATTTCAGAGGGAATAGGGTTAACTGGAAATTCAGTTTTTAAGAGTTATCAAGTCATCATTACTTCATCAGGTGTGTTTGAGTCGCTGAAGATGTACAATTTGGGTTTTATAAAAGCTGTTCATTTCTAATCAGAACACATGATGTGAGTATAATAGAAACAGTGTATCGTATTCATTAAAACTATGAAGCATCTCATTTGGAACCATTTGACCTCCATAATGTACGTCAGCACGAAAAGAATGTAACTAGAAATAACCTTATTTTATCAGTGAGAATAACTGCAGTAACGAACCGCGCATTCAAGTTCTCCTGAAACATTGACAAGTATTTAGGACGTCACTTTGCTCTATTTACAATGCTATATAAAAGTATATAAAACCATTCTACTTGAAACATAACGACAAAACATGCTTTTATTAAGTCAATAAAAAAATTAAAATAGTGACATATTTTCTGTCATAATTGCACAATACAATGGTATTTTATACATGTGACTTTAAACGGCAAGAGATATAAAATTGTAATCATTTTACCAGATGCTCCATCACTATATATCCATCACATCCTAAACATTCTCTCACTGATGCTTTTCATTTCTGATTAGTAATATGCATTGCTAAAAATTTTATTTGAACTACTTTAAAGGTGATTTTCTCAATATTTATAATTTTTTGCACCCTCAGATTTTCCAATCTCAGCCAAATATTGTCCTATCCTAACAAACCATACATCAACGGAAACATACATTTCATATGATGCATGAATTTCAGTTTTAAAAAAATTTACACTTAATACTGGTTTTGTGGTTACGTGAGATTATGATTGATGAATTAAGACGTCAGACTCTGCGCACTGGCGTCTTCTGAACCAGCTCTCGCTTAGCTTTGGGTTTCATAGACGCGTTCATCTCCGGCATGACTTTGGACATGGCGTTATGGATCCAGGAGATGTATTTGGAGACCTGCGTGTAGATGCCGTACTTGCCCTTCCGGGCGCACCCCTCGCCCCAGCTGACCACGCCCGTCACGAACCACGTGCTTTTGTAGCGGGTCACGTGCGGCCCGCCGCTGTCACCCTGACACGCGTCCTTTTCCTCCTGATCGTATCCGGCGCAGAACATGCGGGAGGAGATCTTGAACTTGCTGGACTCGATGCACTTGGCTCGGTTGATGTACGGCACGGTCAGCTTCCGCAGGGTGGTGGACTGCATGCCTCCCTCGCGGAGCCGGCCGAAGCCGCTGACCAGACCGTCTTCCTGCTGCATCAGAACACGCTCGGCGAAGTCACGCTCCGGGAGGCAGGCGGGGATGATATACCTGCTGAATTTGATGGGCTTGATGAGCTTGATGAGGGCGATGTCGTTGTGGTAGGTGTCAGCCAAGTAGTTCTTGTGGGTCAGAATCTCGTCTACGTCGTGCACGACCTCGTGACCATCGGTGTACAGCGTGTCATACTCGCCTGACCGGGACACACAAACAGGGGTGAGATAAACAATACTGAGCTCTACGTGATGTTTCTCCTGAGAGTAACCTCACAAATCATAGACGCAACACTTCTGTTTTTGCTCTTATCTACACAAACGACAAATCTGTCTAAATCTGTGTAAACTTCTCCTTTGCCGAGATCAAGATGCTGATTAGACATCGAATGTGAGCATTAGCCCACTTAAGTCAGTTACGACGACAGACTGCAGTCAGGTGGAGACCCCGGTGAGGATGACGAGCATGAAGAAATTCGGTGCAGAAATCCTTTTATTGTGGTCAGCCCAAGGCACAGCCTAAAGCAGTAATCCTGCTGTCTAATCAGCATCCTGACACGCCACACCTGTCAGGTGGATGGATTATCTCGGCAAAGGAGATGTACTCACTAACACACATTTAGTCAACAATATTTGAGAGAAACAGGCCTTTTGTGCACATAGAGAAAGTCTTCGATCTTTGAGTTCAGCTCATAAAAAATGAGGGCAAAAACAAAAGTGTCTTTTCTTCAATGCAGAAGTAAGACTATGGGTGAGACTTCCAGTTCGTTAGCTCTTATAGATAAATAACGAGCAACGGTTAAACTGTTTGCACTGCAAACCAGTGTGTTCACAATAAAGATAATACATTAAAATAATGTATTCATAAAATAATAATCATGCGTTGTACAGTTGGACTGGAGGAATTTACAAATGGCTGTGCCCATATTTAAAAAAAAATTGGTTTTAGGACTAGTTTTAGCCAACTATAATAATCAGAACACCATAAAATATACTTATATAAAAGAGCAACATCTCAGCAGTAACAAAAATGGTGGGTTATTTGACGCGTATCCAGCAGCTTTTTTGTGGACCAAATTTCTGAAAATGTGCACGAAAATGTTAAATGAAGGGTGAGGACAGCATTTACCTACAACCACCCGGGTGGAGAGCGACTGATTCATGCAGTGAGCGGCCGACAGAATGAAGTACTCATTTAGGATGGTGCCGCCGCAGAAGCCGGTGTTGTCTTCATTGATGAGAAGAGCCTGAGAGAACATCCAGCATCAGCAGACTCAAACTGACATGTTTCATGTCACCCATGTAAAGCTAAAGAAGAGCTTAAAGAAAGGTCTGTACCTGCCAGGGACATTCTCCAGGAAAACACTCGGTACCGCCCACGATTCTTGTGCCTCCTTGGGACTCGGGCAGAATGACTTCCTCCTTCACCAGATTGGTCGGATTGGTAGGATCAGGGAGCCCGAACATGCTGTTTTTTGAGTCATTGCCAGGAGGATGTGTGACGACAGGCTCGGCGGTGGTCTTCTCTTCATTCCTGGTGTGGTTGATGTGTATATATAAGTTGGTCCTGGTCTTCTGAGGATGGACGGCGCCACATTTGAAAGGATCTGAAACCGAAAGGTGTTTAAACCAAGGATGCATAATTGTCGCTCACATGAGAACATCCTTTACCTTCAGACTGACACGACTTCAAGTTATTGGCCAGCTCGTAGCCTTTAGCGCACGAACAGGCGACGTTGTTCTTCTCCACCGTGCAGAAGTGATCGCATCCTCCGTTTTCGGTCTCGCAGAGCGCAGGAATAACTGCAGAGACACAGGAGAGAAACTCAGCTTGTATATTTGTAAAAGAAAGACTTTGTAAATTAAAAACAAATCAAGCAAGCCCTGCCCAGATTTAAAGTAACATAACGCATTACTTTCCATTAAAAAATGTAACTTTTATAATTAGTGTTTCGTTGTAAGAAGTAACGCCACATTGTAATGCATTACTTTTAAAAGTAACTTTCCCCAGCACTGGTGATTACTCAACATCAGGCGGCTCTTTACCGATCTCACAGTTGTAGCCCTTAAAGCCTTGCTGACAGAAACATGTGTACGGCCCGATCCCGTCTTTACACTCGCCTCCGTTGAGACACGGGTGGGACGAACACGCGTCTCCATCTGAACACACACCAAACACACATGCACTTGGATCAAGACTTTCTTCACCATTAAAACCAAGATGAACACAAGGATCATTGCTGACTCACCAACATACTTGTGCCAGAACTCATCCTGAGAGAAAACACAACACACATCCGTCAGGTCAAATAAACACACACTCTATTGTCATATGATGTTGCTAAAAAGCACATTATTTTGTGTATTTGGTGTAACAGTTTGACTTTCACAACGACACACAGCATCTCCAGAACATGGCGCCCGCAGCAACACTACAGACAGAATCATAGCTCCGCCTTCTTTCTTTGTGGAAACATATGGGCGGGGTTTGAACATAAACCCACTCTGTGTCATTACTCTTAAAGTGAATATTTCTTTGGTTTTAAGACTTTAGTCTTTAGAGGTGTGGCGCAATGGTTTGTTCAGTTATCCAGTCACATGATCTGTTGAGACAAAGTCACATGACTTTCTTTGATGTACTTTTTAATAAATGAATTCAGTTTGTTTGTTTCCATTCTAGTTATTGTGTATGTTTTCTTATTGGCTACAGAAGTGTTCGAACTCAATTGAGCACATTTTGACGCACGACTTTAGGGTGCATGTTTAGTTTTTTTCATGCAATATCCCAAAAATTGCGTAAGAGTAGGTGGATGGAAACATGGCTAGTATCTGCAGACTAGTATGTGAAGTATTTAAAAACAAACAAACCACCGACCGTCTTTTTAACATCCTCGAAGATTTCTCTGGCCTCCTCGTAATCGCAGCGCTCCTCAATACACTCGCGCTCCATGTTTCCCTTCTTAAACTCCTCAAACATGGTGTTGGCACGCCGCGGCCGGCTCAGGACCTGACTGGCATCTCGACTGTGGAGGAAGACTGGAGAAACACATCATCATCATCAAAGCCTTCCTCCTGATAGCAGCAGAAGAGCCGAGTGTTGAGAAACACACCAGACATGATCATTAGCACGCTCAAACTCACTCCGACACTGATTAGGCCTCAAACAACAAACCTTCAGGTCAAAAAGAGACAAACACCAGTCACTCTAAAGACACCGCACTCACCTTCTGAGCTCACACACTTTATTAGAAACAAGCAGAGAAAGTTCCAGAAGACCCAAGACATTGTGGTTTATCAGCGTCCAGCTCTTTCACATTAGAGGATCGTCAAAAAACAGACAGAAGGTCAATGAACTGAGCGCTGGGAGGGAGAGAGACGGGAACAGGGGGAGGAGAAACTGACAAGAGGAAAAAGTGAAAAGAACCAGCTTTTATGCTCAAGACATGTGGGATATTTCAGAGCCCGAAGCTCTCCGTTGAGTTCAGTTGATGTTTTCTATACAAACACAGAGATTCGAGAGCCGCAGCCAAGCTTCTCCCACAGAACATTAATGTAAACTCAAACAAGTGCTCTTTTATTTAAGGGATTCTGGAAGAGTCTAATCCTAATGCGATAACTTCTATTAATTTAGGAGATGTCTTTATCCAAAGACATTTGCAAGGAGGAATACAAGCAGATGATCTTAAAGGGCTGGTGATGATGCAATGGTGATTAATGGTGAACATCTTGTTAGTCATTAGTTTGATAATCTAAGTAAGACGTTCCGTCCTCTTTAAGGTCACAGAGATAAAGATTGGATGTTAAAAATGATCATTAGGTTAAGAAAGTTTTCTGTTTGTGGAAAAATTATTATTTCCGCCTCTCGTTCAGAGCTGTTTTTAAAGCGCGGGTCCTTTAAGGGCTCATGAAAGTCATGTTTGGCTAACACAGCACATCTGAGTGATTTGAGGTAAACTGTCCATTGCTTTCAGTTTGACTGCAAGGCCATGCAAAATGATTTTTAAACTAATATTAGACACATTTAACTTTCAATGAAACTTTTTGAAAATTTTGCTCGTGGCCGTCGCAGCTAGTTAAGACAAAACCTCAGATTAACATGGAAAAGATAACGTTACCCTGTATCACGTGTAGTCAGGACACAGCGTTAAGGTACTGATGCTGGTGGGCGGGGCCTATGGTGAGGAGAAGACTATTGGTCGATGTATTGCTCTGCAGGCGTGTTTAAGCAAATGTTTGTGACTCTTGTGGCTGGTTTTGTGTTCCAGGGTCACATATCTGTGTTTGTCAGACTAATAATGCACACAAAACATACAGAATGTCTGACCTCTGACCTACACAGGGTCACCTCTGGTGTATGATTAGCAACGTCGGCACCAGAAAATCAATGCTGTTTCAGTTAATGACTGCCTAAACATCCCTCAAACACACCAGAATGATCTCTAACACTAACACACATGAAGATCAGATGCATGAAAGACAACAGAAGAATCAGAGTGAGTGTTTTATTTCGAAGCTTGTGACTCTAATCGTGAGCAGTCGGAGATCCAGGGGTGTTCCTCACCACCTCCAGCCAGTTCAAGAAGTTGGCCACATTGGTGTAAATCCCATAGTACCCGGGCTGAGCACATCCTTTACCCCAGGACACCACGCCCGTCAGGAAGGCTGTCCCCTCGTAGCGGGTGACCAGCGGACCGCCATCATGTCCCCTGCAGGACTCCTGGCTGCCCTCGGCGTATCCCGCACAGAACATGTTAGCCGTGATGTTGACGGCGCTCTTCTCTGCACACTGCGCTGTGGTCATCATGGGGACAGCTAGCCGCTGCAGTGTGGAGGAAGAAGGGGCTTTCAGGCCTCTGGACGGGTGGTTGTTGTCCCCTGAGGTTCGCTTGCCCCATCCGCTGACCGCGTGGAAGCGGACCAGCGCTAGCTCGTTTTGTGCCAGCTGTGGCGTCGGTAGACAGACGGGCACGGCATATACGGAGCGCTTGGCTTCTCCACGCAGCTGTAGCAGAGCCAGGTCACTGTCCAGTGACACGGGGTCATACTTCTCATGGATGACCACACGAGCCACATCATACGCCTCCTCCGAGCCGTCCATCACATCCAGGTCATGGTCACCTGAGGACAAGACCGGAAACAAACTACAGCTGAATAACGACACATCTCAGGACTGTTCACGGCTCAAACTAAAGTCTTTCTTTATAGCTGCTGAATTTACAACCCGCTTATTCTCTTGTGATGCGGCTTGAAACAGAGTGAAATTTTCCAATTCTTCTCTGTACATATCAGCATTTTTATTATATGTTTTCCTTTCTAATTTTGATATCCCATACTCTCAGATTCCTTCATGTTATCTTATACAGTCTTAGTTTCTTTATCATTATCATGTTCATTACTTTTGTCTATTGTTTCGACTTCACAACCCACAATAATAGAAACACTTCAGAGACCTGTGATAACCTTCAGACTCTTCATGTCCTTCTGATGAACGCAGTGAGCAGCGGTCACCACCCAGTTATCGTCCAGAAGAGCCGCTCCACACAGACTCTCACCGTTATAATCGATCAACACCTGAGACGAATAATACAGTCATCAGTCGCTCGCTCTCGTGACGCTGTGATGCCTCGTACACATTTACCGTTACCTGCCAGGGACAGTGACCTCTGGGGCAGTGAATTCCACCCACAATCTGTTTTTGGGAATGAACCGTGTTTTTCTGAAGTGGAACCTTTCCACACGGATATTCGACTGCAGAGGAAAACACAACATTTGAACTGGAAAACGACTGTTGGCTCGACAACATATATTCATATGCTTTGTTTACTAACAGCTAACTAACTTTCTTTTGGTGTTTAAATAGTACAGTGTCCTAACTAGACGAGACACTGCAAGGTATTTATTTTCAATATTAAGTTTTGTCTACCTGTGAAAGTGACGTGCCAAATTTCTGGCAATTTAGCAATTATAATCTCAGCTGCTGATGTGCTGTATTTAGTGTTTTAATGTGAGTTTGTTGACATTTATATTCAATAAAGCAGAAAAATATGTAAAACAAAGTGTTTTCCATAACTTCAAATGAAAACATGGTGTCAGGATTTACTAAAAAACAGAACTAGCACTGAAAAGGCATGGGCACAGTTATTTTTGTGCCTGAATATGCATTTTATAGGAGTTTCCTTTCAGACACAAAAAATGATGGTATGAGAGTATTAAAATGAATCACGCAACGTGATTTACTAACGTTTGAACTCATCAAATTGCTGGTATTTGTGTCATCATTTAACGCCCCAAAAAACATGTGATGCTAATTCTTCCTACTCTTTGTAGATTTGCTGGTCATTATGGAAATGAGATGTTGTGTCTGCATTCTTTAAAAAGCACATTCTCAGAATTCTCGTACTGTTATGGGATTGCGCTCAAACACTCATTTGCCCTCTTCAGTAAATCTGGCCCCTTGCTAGTTTGGAGAGATCTGAAGGTTTTTGTCGGTTTTTATTCTCATAAATGCATAAATGCTCTTCTCACCTTCAGCAACACAAGACATCCCATCAGCCCCTAGCACGTATCCTGCGGCGCAGCTGCATTCGCGTCTGGGTCCAGAATCATCGCAGAACTGTTCGCAGCCTCCATTCACATACTGACACTTCAGTGTCTCCTCAAACCCTATAGCAGCCAAAACACCTGTGTTATCTGAGGTTTCAGCACAGATCGCGCGAGTCCTGACCTTCACCTACCCTTCTCACAGTATTTTCCCTCGAAGCCCTCGGGGCACAGGCAGTAGTAGGTGCTGGCCAGATAGATGCACGTGCCATTGTTCTTGCACGGATTGGTCAAGCAGGGCTCCTTATCTTATTCAGAAATAATGACATGCACAAGATTAAGGGAGTACTAACACAACAGCCCCTACACTACCAATCAAAAGTGTCTGAACAGTAAGATTTTGAATGTTTTTTAAGAAAGTATCTTTACCACTGTCATTATAATCACTGTGGTTTATAACGACTGAATAACTGTTAGTGAGGAAACTGGTTTTTTTGAGGGGTCACATTAAATTTTACAATTTTAAACTTACTGGAGTAACTCAACCAAAACTGTTTCTGCAAAAGAGAACAAAACAAGATCACAAACATTACATCAAAAATAAAATATCGTAAAATAAACAATAAAACGACGAGTGACGTACCGTCTTCGTGTCGTCCTCGAAAACTTCGCGCGCTTCCTCATAGTCGCAGATTTCTTCGATGCACTCGCGCTCCAGATTCCCGCGCTTCATCTCCTCAAGGAAGCCGGAGTTCGCGCGCCTGACGCGCTGCAAGACCGCGCTGGCGCCATCTTTATCCAGAAACACTGAAAACAGCGGGAACCAGAGGTAATTTGAGTTAATTAATCGCTGTCTGTAACGATAAACGAGCGACGCCACGCTCACGAGCACTCCCGTTAGAACACAGTCGATAATAACGGAAGCGTTTGAGTTCGTGTCGCGTCGCTCGCAGCTCTTTGAGTGTTGTTTCGTGTTCTTACCGCCGCCGGATCCGTGAAGGACCAGGACACACAGAAACACAGCAGCGAGAGTGTTCATGTTCACCGTGACTCCTCAGAAAAAACTGAGCCGCTCGATCCGGAGCAAAGGGCTGTTTTCCCTGAGGTCCGAGCTTCAGTCACACACACACACAGTAAATACACCCATTACTGCCCAGCCTTCGATTTAAACCACTCACACAGGCCTTTTCATGTTAGAAAGCACACATTACTACCAAAAACTACTTTCTATTAGAAAAAATCTATAAAAAATTATTAATATGTTGGGTTTCCATGCTTTATGGGTTCATTCACACCAAACTGCAGCCATTTTACATCCTTAAAACACTTATGTATGATTTATAAACCTTTTCCCTCATGAGACCAAAAAAGGTCCCCACTAAGACTAAACGGACTGGTATTACTATCCTATCTCATCTGTTATTAGTCACATTTTTTGGTGATCTGATCAAAATTTGGTCAGCTGAGATGCTCATCACCTGCTATCAGCTTTATTAAAGACCCTGCTCTTTTATTTCTTCATACACACTTCATCACTTCTGCACAAATCTTCAGGAATACTGCATTTTAATGATGTCATACTCTGCTGTGTTTTTTCTTTTGTAAACAGAGTTAAACTTATAACCCAAAATGTAAAATTCCCAGGTCAGAGTTCATCGAAGTTGAACTTTGGAAGGCTGCTGAATTAGCATGAGCTGCTGTACACACACAGGCAAACCCCATAAACACAGATCATTTACACGCTACTGTATTATTTATTTGTGAACGAGGTAATGATGGATACGAATATCAGAAGAGAAACACACAGAAGAAAATCGGACATAATCAAGCATGTGATTCGCTGTGCATTAACGCTTCAAAATTTTTATTTTAGTTGAGCGCATAATATTTGTATGCACATCTATAGAACTTATGTGCATCTTGTGTTTCAATCCAGCATTTTTTTAAGCAATACCAAAGCAATACCAAAATGTGCATTAAAAATAGATGCATGGAAACAGCTAAATGTAAAATGAAGTCAGACATGAATAGAAGATTGTGCTGCAGCTGTAGAATTGGTTGTCTGTTGTTGGATCCACTGCAGGTAGTTGGAGATGCGGGTGTAAATGCCGTAGTAGCCGGGTCGGGCGCAGCCTTTGCCCCAGCTCACGATGCCTAGCAGGAAGGTGGTGTCCCTGAAGCGGGTCACCAGAGGCCCTCCGCTGTCCCCTTTACACGAGTCCTGCTTGCCCTCGAAGTATCCGGCGCAGAACATGTTTCTGGTGAGCGTGACGTTGCTGACCTCGATGCACTCCTGCGTGCGGATGCGGGGCACCTGCAGGCGGCGCAGTAAGCGTGACGTGGGTCCGTCCTCGCTGCGTTTGCCCCAGCCGCTGACCGTGTGCTTGCTGACGGCCCACAGCTCGCGCTCGGCCATGTCTCGCAGCGGCAGGCAGACGGGGACGGCGTAGGTGTCGTAGAAGATGGGTTTGCTCAGACGAAGCAGGGCGATGTCGTTGTCTGAGGTCTCGGATACATAGCCTGGGTGCGTTAGCATCTGCTCCACCTGAATCACCTGCTCTGTGCCTTCCTCCACCTCGATGTCATGCTCACCTGAGTCAAGACAATACAGCTGTGACGTGCAATGAAAGGTTCATTTTTTTGGTTTTGGGAGTCCCTATCAACAGCTTGACATGCATGCAAGATCAAAAAACACTTTCTTAGTCTTATGCATTTATTTTTACTTGCTCAACGGCTCCCAAACGATTCGTTCGTGGTACTAATCTGCTGTGATTGGTCTCATGCATCCCGCTGCTTTGTGTACAGCGTCACCATAGAAACAGATATTTTACAGCTCGAAGAGAGACACCTAGTGGTGAAGAATGAATCTGCATTTTCATTCAGACCAACCAGAAAAGACAACAAGTGTGTGACTGAAGTGCATTCTGCTTGAAACAAGTTACATTATCTCCCAGTGGGGTAAGGAAGTTACTCTTAAAACAAGATTATATTTCTCACCCCTCTGAGAGATGTTGTACATGTTTTATGCAAAATTCACCTAACTTATTTTTTCCTCTGGAAACAAGACAAAATGTCTCGCAGCATTTTGCTTATCTAGTAAATGCAGCTGGATTTAAGAGTTGTTAGATATTGTGACTATAAACAAGACAAAAATACTGCGTAAGATGCCAAGCCAGTAGGTGGCGCTGTCAGCTCGTAAAGAAACTACGCTAAATTCCTGTAAACTGAATACTTTACACTGTACACATGCGAGCACGAGTTTTATTTTGCAGAGACAATAACAAACACGAACTATAAACTCTGAATCCTGTTCTTAAACGTATGCGCTTCCAGGTCCGGCACATAAGAAGATTGTGTTCTCTCTGTTGTTATGAGTGATGCAGCTCTCTGAGATCACTCAGCATACTGCTTTTTAAAAAATATTAAGATTTATGTACGAATTTGCAAAAACATTAAAACATATGATACTAATAATTGCTTGTATAAGTATGCATGTTAACTGTTAGTAATCCGTTTAGAGCAGTGATTTTCTCTTCTTAAACATTCTACTAACTAGAAGTGTCAACTAACTCTTATTCATTTGCATCTAGATGTCAACGATTTGTGAGTATTTGTAGACTGTAAGTTAGGGCTTGTAGAATAAGTTGACATGTTGCAAAATGCAAATTATTTACAGTAGATAGTAGGGCTGTGTGATATATATATATCGATATATTTGCGCATCTCGTCAGTAAAGCTGGTTCTTTGATTAACGACCGGCGGTCCGATAAAAACAGCTGATTTAAACAGCTGATTTACCGCTAATCAAAGAACCAGCTTTACTGACGAGATGCGCAGCAGATACGAAGCAGACAGTCTACTAATACTCCGACTGCTAGTTGACATGTTAATAGAATGTAATTCTATATATAGAATTATATTCTAATTCTGATCATTTACCTGCGACTATTGTGAGAAACTTGACCTTGAGTTTTTCCAAACAGTGTGCGGCTGTGAGGACCCAGGTGGGTTTGTAGATCACACCTCCACAGAAACCCTTCTGACCGTACTTCAGCAACACCTGTCCACACACACACACACACACACACACACACGTCTGAGGTAGAGTCCAGTATGACCCGTGAGCAGCTGGATTCTGTGACCGCTGGTACCTGCCATGGACAGTGACCTCTAGGACATTCTGCTCCACCAACGATACGAGATCTCATGGTGTCCTTAAGATCCATAGCAGCACCTCCACCCATGAGAGGAATCTTCCCACATGGGAACGACTCTGTAACGAGAGTTTGAAGCACTTTAACTCACAATACTGCACTCCTCCTGTGTTACTGCACTGGTTTATACGGAAACTAATCTGTTACTTTTGCATTTTATTTCAATCTAAACTTAAATGTGGAGTTTCTTTACATGGCTTGTTGTTTTTTTGTATGCTTAGGTGTGTTTTAGTTGATATGGCTATGTTTTATTTCTGTTATCTTTTTTGTGTTTTAGGTTTTGATTGTGAAGGACTTTGGGCATTATGAGTTGCATTGAATTGAGCTATATAAATGAATAAACAAACAAACAAATCTGGACAACTTCTTGTTTAGAATGTAGAAAAGAGTAAAAGCTACATGTGAGTTCTAGATGTGTTACTTTACTAGCACTAAACAGATCTGATCACCTGGCTTGTGTTGCTTTTTCCTTTGCATTTTTGTCTTGTTTTCTTGTATAAATATCTACAAATTCTGGAATTAAGATGCTTTTACTTCTCAAGTGAAATGACTGGCGCTTCAAAGAAAAATTAATTCTTAATTAAAATTCCTTTTCTTATCCTGCTGGCAGATATTTTGGATTGTTTTAAGCAAACCAACAAAATTTGATAACCCAAAATATCTTAAATTGTTTTACTTGAAATAAACGCATCCTGATGGAAGAATTTGTAGGATTTATCCTAGAAAACAAGACATAAATACTAAGGTGGAGACTGAATGCTCAACCGGTGATAGACACTCTCCGCTAGCTGTCGCCTGACTGTGTTCTGTGTTTTTCTCACCGCGGGTCAGGCACTTCTGACCGTCTGGTGCTAAGAAATATCCGTCGGCACAGGAACAGTTCCTCCGAGCGCCCTCCTCCACGCAGAAGTGCTCGCAGCGGCCGTTATCATGCAAGCAGGAGTCAGGGATGTCTTTAATCGCTGAGGAGTCAAAGAAAAACATCTGAACCAGGAATGTGTTCAAGGACGTGGCGGTCGTCACGTCACTCTTTCTGAATGCTAAACTCTGTTTCGTACAATACAGTGTTTCTGAAGCACAAATCAGATCAACATGTAAAGTGAAGCGTGATTCTGTTTGATTATTGTGTTTGCTTTAAGCAAAAAGAACATTATTATGACTGTAACTATACGTCAGTGACTCTCGGAGTAGACTAGTTAGGGTAGGTTTATGGTTAGTAGAACAGGCTTCTATGTTGTGGACTCATCAAAATAAAGTGTTAGGAGGTATGAAGCAGACAGGCCTCTCTAATCACTGCTCATTGACATGTTTTGTGTTCTAGTGGAGTGAATGCTCTCACCCCGCTCACAGTTGCGTCCGCTGAAGCCCGGTAAACACAGACACGTGTAGGATGCTGAGTTCTGAGTCGTGCAGAGCCCGTTATTCTCACACGGATCTGATATACAGAGGTCTTTAACTGCAGACCAACACAAATCAGAACCAGAGTCACAGATAATGTCAGGAGGATGAATGACTCTCCAAAAACAATCTCAGAATCTCACCATCGTAGATCTTCCAGAACTCGTTCTGTGTGGAGACATTAGTTAGACGTTTGCTTGCAATGAACTGATAAAATACACGACCTGACTGAGTTTAACATCGCGTCCCAACACTGAGTATTCGTTTTCTACACTGCAAAAGTTTTCTTGCTAAAATATCTTAAAATTCTTAAAGAACTTAAAAGTCAAAATGAAGTGAAGAGGTGCCCGGGCGGAGCAAAATAATGATATTTCAAACAGAAATCAAGATTTTATTGGCATAAAAACTCACTTCATTTCAGCTTGTTCTTTTATGTTTTTACTAGTCTAGAAATCCTTCTTGATTTAAGAGCTTTGAGATATTTTGGCTGGAAACGAGAAAGAAATCTAGTGTTAAAAAGCATTTTATGCAGGGTACAAAAACATCTTCGTATTTTTAAACATCCTGTTTTCTATTATAAATATTTACAAATGCTGGAATAAAGATGCGTTTACTTGACAAGTAAAACAACTTTAGGTATTATATTTTGTTAATACCATCCAAATTGTGTCTGTTTTTGCTTAAAACAAGTAAAATATTTGCCAATGGGGCAAGACAAAGAATCATGTTTAGCCTTTAAATGAAAATTATTTTTCTAACCCCATTGGCAGATATTTTTGCTTTGTTTAAGCAAATACAAAAAAAAAAATCATAATATTTTTCAGAAAACAAGACAAAAAAGTAAATCTTGCCAAGCAAGAATTGTTAAATATGTACACTCGAGAACTAATGGAGGAGCTGCAGTGCATGTGGGTGGTGTGTGATACTGACGGTGGCCTCCGTGTGTTCAAACACCTCCCGCGCCTCCTCATACGAACACTTCTCCTCCAGACACTCTCTCTCCAGATTGCCCATCTTCAGCTCCTCAAACCAGCCCAGGTTTGCCCGCTTGCTCCGGATCAAACCCCCATGAGCCTCATCCTTCCCCACAAAAACTGAGCACACACACATACACCAGGTCATGTTCTCATACACGCTGGATTCGGTGTGAGGTGGATCTGTAGTTGGTTTAGTTACCTGTCGCAGAATGACAGCTGTAAAGACCCACGAGGACATAAAGCGCTGGCAGGAGACTCATGTTGAGCAGCGCTCCAGAGCGTATCTTCTGCTGCAGGTTCAAAGGTCTGAGGTCTAAATACTCTCCACCCCTCGGTGTTTACTAACCTCCCTTACTGAACCCCACAGACGCCAGGACACACAGCAGCGCTTAAAAGACTTTATTTGTCTTAATATATGTGCATTTTCCAGTGAGACATGACATAAATGTCATCATGTCCTGCTTACATCTATCTTCATGCATCTTTAAAGGTGAAGTGTGCGTCAAACTGAAATAGCCGGATTGTTATTTTCAGTGCCTGCTTTTCCTCCACAATGCGATATGGTGAAAATCACCCAGCCCAAACTCACATGATTGGCTACACGCTGACATGTCGGGCTGATCAAACAGATCAATGATGTGAAAGAGTCAGAAATTACATTCCAGTGTGATACTTTTCAGTTGTTTAAAGGGGTCATGACTGAGAAATCTTTTGGTATATAAGAGGTTAAAAGATCCTGCAAATATCATAGTTTAAAACATCCTCCTTATTATAACAAAGCATTTATTTCACAAAGCTCCAAAAACGGCTCGTTTGTACCCAAAGCACATGATGATGTCACCTGGACGCAAACATTTGACACAGATAAATAGTCTTCTTCCTAGCACAGGCCCCGCCCACCAGCATTCAGTCTCTAGGGTTAGTTCACCCCAAAATGAAAATTCTGTCGTTTATCTTCAGAACACAAATGAAGATATTTCTGATGATATCAGAGAGCTATCTGAACCTCCATAGACAGCAACATAGTAAAAACATGGTAAGACAGTCCATGTGACATCAGTGGAGCAACTTCAGCGCTAACTCAACTGTTCTTCTCCCGTGACTTACGGGATTAGAGATTATTAAAACGCAGCGCATCAAACACTAACATATCTGACGGAATCAGCCTCGTTTACGTCCGAGGGAAAGCACACGCATGAGCGTAATCTGTGGCTGTTTACGTCTAGAGGAGCACAACATGCGTTGTGAAACTGTCTAAAATGGCTTGAACACATAAGTCACGTTCAAAGAATGGTAACGTAAAACTGAAGTTGCTCCACTGATGTCACATGGACTGTTTTACTATGTTTCTGGATCATTTCAGTTGTGTTGCTGTCTATGGAGGGTCAGATAGATCTCTTCAGCAATGTCTTCATTTGTGTTCTGAAGATAACGAGGGTCTTATGGGTTTGGAACGACACGAGGGTGAGTAATTAATGACAGAATGTTCATTTTTTGGGGAAACTAATGTCTTGCGTAAACCACTAATAGAAATCACAGTCGCTGCTATCTTGTCTGCACCGGATGCAGTGAACAGAGATGAGTCTGTCATCAAGATTGTTCACTTTTTTTGCGTTAGGTTTAAACCGCTCGTTCAGACCTGTGTACAGATATATTACAGATATTTTTATTTTATTTTAGAGATATTTTTATTGCAACACCGGATCGTGTCAGAGAGTCACACACAAACAGAACTAGATCTGTATCACAACCATAAGTAAATTATTTCATAATGATTTATTTTGATCACGTTATCAAAACACTCAGATGTATGGTGTGAGCCAATCATAACAAGACTTAAAAACAGGTTGTTTTAGACAGAGGCTCAGAATGAGGGATGAAAATCAAACATATTTCCACATACACAAAAAACATCACAAGTAAACCTCAAGGAACATATTCAAATATCCCCTCTAAACACGCTAGCATCTCGGCTTTAGGTTTGTCTAAAAGCACAGCGCTCTAATTAAAGTTTTAAACAGCTTTCATTGTCCCCATCCCACTGCCCTCTTCTGGAGTTTTCCAGAGCAAAACATCTTCTGTGTGAAGGGACTGAAATCTGAACACACTTCACCTGCAAGCCGATCAGTCTGCACACGCAAACAAAGCCAAAACAATGCAATATAGGACCCTGGCCAGGAAAAATGGCACATGTGGTCACCCTACATCGATGAGCTCTTGAACTCATGCGGCAGCTACAGTCTTCATGATCCACTCCACAAACACAGACACGCGTGTGTAGATGCCGTAGACGTCCGCGCGAGCGCAGCCTTTGCCCCAGCTCACGATCCCCGTCAGAAACCACGTGTCCTTGTAGAGGGTGACCAGTGGGCCTCCGCTGTCCCCCTGACAGGAGTCCCGACCACCCTGGACGAAGCCGGCACACAGCATGTTCCTGGTCACCTTCAGACCCGACTTAGCCTTGCACTCCTCTAAAGAGACCCTGGGAACCTCCAGCCGCTGGAGCACCGGAGACGGAGGACCGGACTGAGTCAGGCGACCCCACCCGCTGACCGTGGACTTGTGAATGGTTCCGATGGTGCGCCCGAAGGTGCCGTTAACGGGAGGAAGGCAGATGGGAAGAGCGAAGGGGCCCAGCTTGATGGGGCTGAGCAGACGCAGCAGAGCGATGTCGCTGTCGGTGGTGGAATAGTTGAACCGCGGGTGCATGTAGACTTTAGACACTTTCCTCATCTGTTCCGTTCCTTCATCCTTCCCTCGGATGTGTTCACCTGCAGCAGAAGACAAAACGCAGAGATCTACGCTTGAGCTGTGGGAGGAGAACCGTCAACAGAACCCACGTTTTTTGAACATTCTGAAGTTACATAACAGAGCAGAAGAGCGAAGAACAAAATAAGCAAGGAAACAAAGACAGGATGCACTGAGAGACGTCCGCTTTCTCCCAGTTTCAATCTGGAGTTTCCAAATTCTACATCAGAGTTTGACAAACCTGCGATTGCAGTAACAAGCCCAGTAGTTCCTTACCAAGTCGTTTCTTACCAACTGTTACTTGTAAGTGGACTGGATCCTTCTCCCAAACGCAGTGAGCTGCGGTGAGAATCCATTGGGAATCTAGAATAACAGCACCGCATTTATACTGTTCATCATGCTCTAGTAAAGCCTGTGGAGGAGAAGCACAGAAAGACCAGAACTGAAGGACAAATCAATTCTGTTTAAACACGTTCTTCAAAATGAACTTTTAGTGGAAAGTGAAAATTGCTGTTTGTGAAAAGTGTTCAGAGAAAGGAACATGCTGTTGATCTGATTCCCTCACCTGCCACGGACACTGTCCTTTGGGACACACGTCACCCTTCACTATCCTCGGACCAACACCCTTGTAAACTAGCCGTCCACACGGGAAACCATCTGAGCACATGAGGAGTTTACATCAACACCAATAAGGCCTTACAGCACAAACACAGTGATTTTACAGTTATCTACCACAGCATTCCTCTAGATCAGTCAGTAGATCATGGTGCTATCAATGTTGTGGGTTTGATTTCCAGGAGATGCATGAACTTCAATGCAGTGTAAGTCGCTTTGGATAAAAGAATCTGCCAAATGCATGAACATATCCAGCACGCTAATGTGCGCTGGAGCTCAAAATATGAACACACTCCTTGTGTCCCTAACATATGGTAGGTTAAAGAGCAGGTAATATGGGTTTTCAAAACAAATCTTATTTGCAGTTCTTCACTGCAAAATTGTTCATCAAAAAATATGATAAAGAAAGAGACTCTCTCATAAGAAAGAGTCGCCTTAACGATCATTAGATTTTCCAGTCTTCTGCCTGTTACCGGTGTACTTCACTCCTTTGTAATCCGCACCACCACAGCAGTACAATGAGAACATTTCGTTTTATCATGACATCCAAAATGTCCTAAAGACAGAAATGTAGTGATATAAACATTTTGAAACGTTAATGCTCATTTACTAAACTAAGTCAAAGCATTGTGAAAAATCTGTTTGTGGCGACCAATCAAAACAGACTTGGCCAACTGTCCAATCAGAGCAGAGTTGGCTTATGGAAGGGAGGGGTTTGCAGGCCTTAAGATTTGAATTGATTCAAACAAACCACATCAAAATTATTTTGATATTAAATGCATATTCTGAGAAAAACACAATGTTTTCTGACCTTAGATGCATTTAAACCTGTTGTAGAGGACTTCAGCTCAATATTCTGACACTTTAAAATACCATATTACCTTCTGTTTAAAAACTATATGAGAAAAAGGTAATACTCGGCCCCAGTTCCCTGCATCTGTTAGGATTCCACTGTGTGCATTGAGTAGACACTTTACTATCCCATGAGGCCACTGGAGTGAAGTTATAAATGACAGTCAGCCAATGCAAATGATGCTGCAGTTCACATGCGTCATTGACGAGGGATCTAGTATGTCTACATTTCATACTATGAAGAACTTACTTCTTTATTGGAGGTGAAGTTCATACTCCAGATGCAGCAAATGTTGGGAATAGCATAGGTCTACTAACATCTGCACTATTTACATTTTCTGTATGCGTGACCAATGTGTGCAACATAAACCCACATTTCTAATCAGCAGTGATAGCGGCATTGATTTGTCCTGATATATTAGGTCCCACTGCAAAAAGTATGGACGCTTTTGAAGAAAATTAAACATTGCAAATGCTAAATAGCATTGTTCCTGAGCTGTGTGTGTGTACTTCTAGTCTAGACAGTGGACAGTATGGACGGACTGACCCTGCGGCACACAGCTGCTGTTGTCTGTGTGTAGTGTGTATCCAGGAGCACAATCACAGCGACGAGTCGAAACACTGACTTCTACACAGAAGTGCTCACAACCGCCGTTCATGTACAAACAGGAAGTGGGTGGAAATCCTGTGGGACAGGATTAACATGAGTAGATGCTTGTATTGCAGATCTTTGTGTTGTGTTGTGATGATTGTGTGTTACCTTTGTCACAGTTTCTTCCCTCAAAGTTCTCCTGACAGATGCAGATGTATGTGTTAATCTGATCCACACACGTGGCTCCGTTCTGACACGGTCCCGACTCACAATCATCCACCTCTGAAGATGCAAACAAGATCTGAGCTCAGTGTGAGTAGAGTTTGTGTTCACGGGCGTGCAGGAGTTCTGCGAGGTTGCTATCTCACTGCTAAACGCACTTTACATTTTACGTGCAATGTTTCAAAACTTATTCAAGAGTTTTAAGAACTTTGGCATTTAACTATAAATGTAAGTGTAAGCCGCACTTTACCTGTGTATGTCTTCCAGAAATCTTCCTGAAACACACCAGAAAAGTTCTGTTAGATCTCCTTCAGCTCTTCTGCTAACTCTGTTCTGTTTTGGTTGTTTTGGCTCCAAATCAAACTAAAACTTTAATGTCACGAGTGTCTCACTGAGACTGGCTCTGAATTAGCTGAAACCAATTGAGACTGATTCTGAATGACATGAAGTTATCTACGCTTTAGACTGACTCCGAATCAACAGACTCTGAGACTGAGTCTGCATGGTCTGAATTGAAAGTGACTCTAAATAATCACAAAATAGAATGAATTTACATTGAGACTCACTCTGATCTGAACTGAGACTTTCATCTGAACTCGTTATGAATGATCTGAATTGAAAGTGACTCTGAATTAAGACTTACTATGAATGATCTGAATTGAAGCGCACTCTGAGCGATCTGAACTGAGACTGTATTATCTGAATTGAGGGTGACTCTGAACGGATTCTGAATGATCTTTGTAAATGTCTTCTCCTCACCAGCTGTTCGGGGACGGAGAAGATCTCTCTGGCCTCATCATAAGAGCAGATCTCCTCAAGACACTCTCTCTCCAGACTGGGCAGCTTCAGCTCCTCCATGAAGGAGTTTGCCCGCCGGACTCGATGTGTTAACGCCCGGTTTGCCTCAGACTTACTGAGAAAGACTGCTGATGATGAAGAAACAGACCAAGAGTAAATATCAGGCAGGCAGCGAGGAAGTCTGTCTCTGCTTTAATGTAAACATGGAAGAGAAACACACGTCTGATCTCACAAACACAGACTCCGTTTTTAAGATCTCAGCACTCACCTGATGGAAGCCCAAAGCACGCTGGGATGGCGAGCAGTGTCAGGATCGTGTGGAAGAGCTTTAGGTTGAGCTCCATGATGTTTTAGCTTCAGGATCGAAGTCCGTCTCTCATGGGCTGTGTTCTGGACACACGGTGGGCGTTCGGACAGCAGATTGCACAATCCTGTGTGACTGAAGCATCTCCTGAAATCCCCAGCAGAGGGAGCCACTGACACGGAGACTTCATAACACGAGGGAGAGTCCACACACACATGCACATATTCAACCCTGACTTTTAAGACAAACAGAAATGCCTGTCAGGTATTTAATATTCATTCTTCTTCTTGAAATCATTCTGTTAATTCAGCAAAAAACTCTTTATTATTTAGACTCAATTCATAATTTGTACAGTAGATGATAATTTCACCAATCCTGGGTTCTCTAGAAGTTTGAAGAAATAGTTCATGCAAAAACGATGTCCTCCGTTACTCCTCGGGGTTTCTGCAGGTCTTTCATCAGAACAGAAAATCATGAAATGAAGGAAGTCATAGCAGTAAATGTTGGAAAGTGTTTTCATCATCTGTAAGGATGTCAAGTCAAGTCACTTTTATTTATATAGCGCTTTTAACAATACGTGCTCATACTTCCTGGTTCTAGTAAGGACTCTAGCTGCTGCATTTTGAACCAGCTGTAGTCTATTTATCAAGCGTG
>JAUMHQ010000044.1:17498999-17527569 GCA_032361165.1 Enteromius paludinosus | reverse complement strand
CAATACCACATACAGTCTGTACAGTAGAAACACCATCACACCTATGGAGAGACCCCAGAACACATGGAGACACTACAGGAGTGTGTGTGTGTGTGTGTGTGCGTGTGTGTGTGTGTGTGTGTGGTTGTGTGTGAAGCTGACCTCTGGGCTCTCTGTATGAAGGGCAGGCAGGTCCCCCAGGCGTTCAGCTCTGGAGATCTGAGGGCCGTCTCTGCCTGCTGCTTCAGACAGGCTCCGTTCAGAGTGGCGTGAAGTGCTCGGGCGTACAGAGACAGCAGAGTGTCCAGATCCGGGTGAGGATGAGTGAGTCTGACCAGCTCCAGCGCCGCCCGCTCCTGCACATAACCTCCATCATCACCTGCTGCTATACTTTAGCTCCACAATGCCTTTTATTTACACTTCTGAATATTTTGTAGTTCATATATTGTACTAAATCATATTAACGCAGGAGTTCTTAATCACTTTTTAAGACAGAAAATGAAATCTCTGACATATAGGTTGCTATCACATAAACTAAAGTTTTGTTTTGGGCAAAAACATGAATTTCCCGATGCTTTTCAGGACCGTTATCCTTTCTGATTTCTGAAAAACCTTTACCAACCATTCCAAAAAAATAAAAATAAAAGTAAGCTGATCAAAGAGCACATCTTATTATTTTTGTGTTTCTAGTCAAGATATTTTTTTAATTAAGATGCATTTACTGGCTGAGCCAAATGACTTAAGATATTAGTCCTGTTAGAAAAAACAACATGAAATGCGTTTCAAATTGCTTAAAACATGTCAAATGATCTGCCACATTGCTCTAAAAACTGGTTGCTCTAAGAATCTGGATGAGACTCGGAGGAGACGATGGTGTCATGTGACTCACTGCTTCCTCCTGATTGGCTGTGGCAGACAGCAGGATAAAGGGAATGGCCATGGGAAGGCATCCGATAGCATTGAGCTGACCGTCAGCGCGGGGCGCGTTCAGCATTCGTCTGGACCGCTGCTCCACAAACTCCAGAACCTGCCGAGAACACATCAGGAACAGTGCTGTAACACGAGCTACATAATCAACTATATACAATAATGTACTGACTGACAGCTCTTCACCCATGTGATGTGTTACCTGTCCAGGTGACGTGGGTCTGAGCTCCTGCCAGTCGCAGAAGAAGCTCCTGTGGAAGGACTCGGCGTACGTGTCGTTGTGCGAGCCGGGGGATGTCATGAACCGGACGTAATCCGACAGAACAGCTGCTCGTGCTCGGGGGTCCGCAGGGTTGAGCGCTCCAGCGGACAGAACGCACGCCGCTCTCAGAGCACAGAGAGTGTTGAGTGTGTTTGACCCCGCGGGGAGACCTGCAGGAGCCAGGGTTAACCACTCAATAATAATCAGTAATGCTTTGACACAATCTGTTTTATAAAGAAAGCTGACTTGACTTGATTACAGCGATGAGACTCCAGAATCACAGCAATAAGAGTTAAATGCTATATTTCAGTCATATCTTTAATTAGCTGTCATTTTCACTTTTCGTTTGAATTGCAGTACCTTTGTCATGTGCTTGTGTCATTCTATACTGTTGTTTTATTTTAGAATTATTTTTATACGTGTTTTTTTGTATATTTATTTCATTTTTATTAATTTTATATATTTTTGTTTACTTTTCACTGTATGTTTTGTCAGTTAATATTAATTTTGTCATGAGCTTTTGTCATTCTTACTAGTTTTTTATATTTCTGCATATTTTCTTGTGTGCTTTCATTATTTCTAGTAGCTTATTGTATATGTCTAAATAGTTTTCATTTAATTTGATCAGTTTTGGAAATGCTTCTGTTATTTTTATTAGTTTAATATTTCAATTTAGTTTCCATTAAAGGTTAATTTTATTTGAGTTTTAGTAACTGTAGTGCTTCAGATGAAAGGATGTCTGAGTATGATCGGGGTTCCGGGGGCCCGTGTGCTGGTCACTAGCGGTCAGAGCAGCAGGTTTGGCGAGTGTTACCCTGATGGTAGTGCACTGATCTGCGCGGATCCGTCCAGAAGCTCAGCTTGTTGTGCAGGATCACACTGCCCACCACAGGAGCCCTGTCTGAGGAGGCCCCGGAGCGCCCGCTGCCCGCTGCACAGACATCACACACAGCTCAGGTCAGGAGCGGTCAGCAGCATCAGTGAAGCAGGGTCGCAGAGCTCTGACTGACCTGTGCTGGACAAGCTGAGGATGCTGGATGGGTGTGTGTCCCGTGGGGCCCTCAGGCCCCGGATCCAGCCGCTGAAGTCCCTCCGGATGTCCTGGGTGTTGTAGTACCAGTGGACAGGCATGGACATAGCATCGGCCGCACACATCCCCCACAGCGCTTCAGCCACGGCCCGCCGCACATCACACATCTAACACACACACACACACACACACACACCACCGTTTCCAATGTAATCTTTTTAGATTTTATTGAATTATATTTAATACTATAATACATATTTTGAAAATAATGTATAAATATGGCATATTGTTATATATAAATGCATTTGGTGATAATAAACAATATTTTGTAAAAAGAAAAAGAACTATATTGCGATAAAAAATTCAATCGTAATAATTAATGAAATAATATATGAATAAAATATATAACATGTACAATAACATTGTGAAAATGAAAAAAAAAAAATATATATTATATATACTGGTTAGTTAAAAACACAAAACATTATAACATAATGAATCAATTATCAGTAATTTCACATTATTTTTTAAAGCATATCTGTTTAAAGCAGCGTCACAGTAATAAACAGAAAAAGTAGCGTGAATAACTCCAGTATTATCGAACTCCACGGCGGATCTATCACAGAAACACACTGAACATGAACAATATGACTGAATAGATGTAGTTCTTACTGTAAATAATGAGATCCGCTGCAGTGAGCACACACACACACACACACACACACACACACACAGTCTTTCTGCACAACTGTGAATAATTGCATAAGAAGCGCACAATCATTGTTACAAAACCTCACCGGAAGTACATGATACATAACATACAAAACACGTCACGTGACGCCATATACACGTGTGGGTTCTGCATATTTAACACTAAGTCGTTACCTGTTAAACTGTGTTTATGATGTATAATAAACTTGCAGCTAGTTTCACGTGTGATGTTCCACGCAGACATACAAAGACGAACAACGATACACGGATGGATCGAGAACTAATTTAATATCTTATATTTACACACAAACCTCACATTACCAGCAATATTATTCGATTAAATGATGGCGTACTGTGTCGAAACAGTCATGAAAAGACCACCGATGCGATAACGGTGAGATATCTGTGATCGATTACTTTTGACTCCTATTTGAATCAAAACATTGGTGAAACACATGATTCATTCTAGCGAATCGGTTCGTTCGGATAGTTCACCAACAAATGATTCGCTAAGTAATTTGAGTCCTCATTAAAAAAAGATAGTAAGAAATTAAAATAAACTCTAGTAGACTCACTACTGTTAGAATATAAAGTTTGCATCAAATATTGTGTTGTTTATGGATCGCTGTAATATGGGAGTGATTCACAACGCTTCGGTTCAATTGAATTGCTTTGAATGAACGATTCATTTGATTCGGCCGATTTTTCTTTGATGCCGCGTTTTCGTTCACTCTGGTGAAGTCGTTTAAGTAATAAATGTGACATTTTCATTCAGTTTGCGTAAGTGTTCATAGTTCTTACGTGATGTTTGTTATCTTCTGCACACAGCGTTTCTGTGAGATTCCAGTTCTGCTGTTTGTTCATCATGGTCGTGTGATTTCAGCTCATCTGAGCCTCACCGCGAGATGATGGAGTTTGAAACCGGTAAGATCAGTGGTCAGTACTTCATTTATCCCACAGAAAACCGTTGTAGGAATAGTTAGAAGCAAGCATTTGTTAGAAACAGTAAAGGCATCTGTGGGAGAAGTTACTTTAGAGCAGCTGCTCTGATACAAAGTTGCTCTTTCAAGCCGCGCGGTCCTTTGATCAGAAAATTGATCAGCACTGATGAGCTGACCCTGAGAGGAATCAGGGAGTCCAGAAGAAGAGTGTGAGAGGCTCAGATATGACGAGTGATCAGACGATGATGCTGTGTTTCAGAGCAAGCCAGGCTCTTCTGGGAGGATGTGGATGTTGAGGAAGTGTTTGATGATATGCTGGTGAGAATTCATCACTTAAGAAACGCCATCAGACACAACACTGCGACTGACAGAGGTAATGCACACACACACACACAAAGGTTTGCGTCTGTGTCTCAGGAGCTCAGCAGCAGTCATCAGAGCTCAGGTGTATCTGTAGAAATACACTGTATTGTGTTTTCAGACAGTTTCTCCTAAAATCATTAGGATATTAAGTAAAGATCATGTTCCATGAAGATATGTATTAATATGCATCAATGAAAAGATTTTCAGATTCATTCAGTGTAAAGAGTAATGTCTGCAGAACAAATAGACTGTTGAGTGTTGTGTCAGAGCCGCTGTTCTAGTCTCGTTAACTGGTTATCAGTAGCCTCGTCTTCTGCTCTGTTTCAGAGTATGTTCAGGCCATGAAGATCGTCCTGGAGTCTGAGCTCAGGAGCGAAGGCATCCAGGAGGTGCTGATTGATGAAGGTTTGTGCTGATAATCAACAGCGCTGCTCGTGATTCAGATCATGTATGATTTCGTATCATGTGTTCCAGAAATCCTGGCGGTGACCGTATCAGAGGCCCAGTGTTCTCCGGAGAGCCTGAGGAACGGTTTGGAGCAGGACAGCTTACGGTCGGTCATTATTATAGCTATCGTCACTTAGTTTAGTGATAAATCACCTCTTTAACCCCTCGCCTGCTTTAAATCAGTGTATGAGCTCCTGACCTCCTCGACAACTACAATAATAGAGTTACATGTCGTTGTATGATGCTATTTCCCAGAAATGCATCTTTAACTGTATCACAAACATACACTGATGCATGTAAGATTGTGTAAGTGTGTAGCGCACAGGAAGTGACCTCGATTGAACCCACAGAGGAGTTAAAAACCTTTCTCAAGATTTATCACTCGAGCGTTTGCCGCTGTAGGAAAATGATCAAAGAAGTGTTCATGTTTGATTTCTGAGAGAATCACTACAAAACAGGCGCCTCGTTTATAAAGATCTTAAATTTGAGTCTGTTACAGTTCCTGTGAAGCATTTCTAAAACACTATTTTATATATTATGAATACATGTCAGAATATGTGTTTTCATTTTTATACAGTTTCATATTTTGCACCTGTTACTCTGAATGATGATGGAACATCACGTCACTTGTTCTCTCTTTAATTTCACTATTTTGACATTTTATTTGACAAAAGTTGTAAAGTAAACACTGTGTAAGCACTGCACGAGTGAACTAGGACTTCCAGCAGTCCAGTCGAGAGGTCAGCTCCGTCTCGTGAGGCTGTGGAGGGAAGGTTTTCAGCAGTTAGTGAGCAGCTGTGCTGTGTGTCAGGCTCTGCAGGGACGGAGAGTCCAGCTCCGATCACAGCCAGGCGTCTCGAGCCGAGCTTCTTCTGTCTCCTCTGAGCGTGTGTTCTGAAAAGCCCAGGTCTCCGGTGCATCTCGTCTATCATCCACACGACTGCAGCTCCGCATGCGTCCCGCAGCTGCCTGCTCACGCTGACCGCTTCCTGGGCCACAACCCCCTGAGAGCGCCCGAGCTGTGCTGCTTCCAGCGCCACTGTGACCCTGACACCACAGACCCCGCTGTGCTTTATAAAGCGCCGTGCGGACGGAGCCTGCGCTCGCTGGACGAGGTGAGACCAGGAGCAGGTTCCAGCACTGATTGAATTCTCACCCGTACAGTGTATTGTTGTCTGTTGCTGCATCATAGACTGCATTTCAAACACAATGGATGTTTTTCACGTGTTTCTCAGCAGCGGAAATCATCATAGTTGAGAAAAGTCAATGGGAGAGTAGCACAAATATATTATTTGCATGTCCATTTGATCAAATAGTATATAAATAAATAAGTTATGAACAGGATTATTATTATTATTATTATTATTATACTCTTTCAGTCTGGATTTAGATACGTCTTCTGATTCGTCATGTGATCTGATCTGATCGAGGTGCTGGAGTTCCTGCTGCAGTCGGACATCCTCCACGTTCTGCAGCCGGACAACTTCAGCTTCGACCCGCAGATCTGTCCAGAGAACCAGGCGCAGGCTCCATCCTCATCTGCGCTTCTGTTCGAGCATGACCTCAGCCGCGGGATCGAGCCGGTTCCTGTCTCTCTGTTCAATGAGCTGGACGGGACTCGGCCCAGGGACTTCCGCTACCGTAAGGAGCGCTGGCCACACGGCTGCTTCCTCAGCGCCGCTTCGCTCTTCTCCGTGTGCTGCAACTGCACCGACAGCTGCGCAGACGCCCGGAGCTGCGCTTGTGTTCAGCAGACGCTCAGAGGAGCGGGAGAGCAGCCGGCGTACACACACCAGAGACTGAGAGCACCCCTGAGAGCCGGGTGAGTCAGGGCCGCAGCATCTGTCACGGCATGTGATCTGTTTATCTGTCATGTGATCTTGAACTTGTGATCTGTCAGCTTGTTGGAGTGCGGGCCGTGGTGCAGCTGTCTGAGGAGCTGCTGTCAGAACCGTGTGGTGCAGAAGGGTCTTCGTGTCCGGCTGCAGGTGTTTCGTACGCTGGACCGAGGCTGGGCCGTTCGCTGCAGAGACGACCTCGACCAGGGAACCTTCGTCTGCATCTACGCAGGTACACCGACACACGCCAGCCGGGGCATCGTCACAAACTTACACTACAACCAGAACACCTCCCTACAGTACATACAATACAATATAAATCAGAGTTCTCATTCCATCACCAGTACAGAATAACAAAATCTGGCTCTTTTCATTCTGTGATGGAAACACACTTCCATATTTACTAAAAGCCTTTTCATTATGAATAAGGGTTATTGTTATCATTAACTTATCATTTCCCACTTTTTAGTTTTAGTAAAAATGAGCTAAGGTTAAAACTTCATTTAAAAAAATTAATTGAAAATACAAATAAAAGTTTGGATAGTGTCTCAGCGATACTAAACTTTAGAAGCAGTTTGATTGGCTCTCTGGTGCAGGCGTGGTTCTCCGACAGCAGCAGGCGCTCGAGGAGCCGGCGGATGGAGAGCCGGCCGTGTCTGATGATGAGGTGGAGGTGGTGGAGGAGTGGACGCTGCCCGCCGGACCCATGGAGACGGTCAGTGAGCCGCTGGACTACTCTCCGCCGCTGTATGTGCCCGTGATCCAGAGACCCTCTGATCAGAGTCCACACGCTCCGCTCAAGGTCAGTGACCTTTGACCTGGGACTCTCGTTAACAAATACTTTGACAGGGATGAGGTTTAAGTAAGAAAGTTGAGAACAGCTGATGAAATGAGCTTGCCTGTGTTTCAGGACCAGCAGCAGCTGAGCGTCTCGTCTCTTGACTGCAGCGAGAACGGTGAGACCCCGCACACATCCCGAGCTGTGAGTGTGTGTGTGTGTGTGTGTGTGTTATCTGTGTGTGTGTGTGTGTGTTCGTAGGGAACGAGGCGTGTGAAGAGATCATGAGTAAGAAGCCCAGACTGACCGAGTCGAACGGACACGGCTCTGAGATCAGCACACACTCGCAGCTGTATTACCTCGACGCTTCCAAAGAGGGCAACGTGGCCCGCTTCTTCAACGTAAGTCAGCAGACACTACCCAGAAACCCCTGCACCCTCACGTGATCTGACAGCGACAGAAAACTGATGAAGACATACACCATAAAAATATCAAAGCTTTATTTTTGATCGGTAATATGCATTGATAAGCACAACTGCTGAGGTTTTCTAATAGCTGTATCTCTGCTGCATCTTGACACTGATGTTTATTTATTCAGCCTTCAAACGATGCAGGAATCTCAATTAAAAAAACTGACTCTTTAACTATTATTGTGATTAGATCATTCAAAACACAGCTAATTAAACATGATTTCATAAGGCTTTAGCTTTTGTAAATAAGCTCTGCTGGAGATCTCACAGAGACGGTTGTGTCTCGGACGGAGTTCAGAGCTCTTCTGACTGCGATTGGGCTCCAGGGTCACATATATTTAGAAATCAGGGTTATTGTTAACCAAAACTACAATTTGTACAAAAATAACATTTACACTATTCTAAATCAAATATAAATGAAAGAGTTGTAATTGTTAATTTATTAATTTAAGGAATGAACAAATCTAAATAAAAAAGGGTAATGGCAATATTTTAGCTTCTCTCTTTAGAATTATGAGTGTATTTCTCTTAAATATCTATCTGTCGTTCTCTTGGGATTTTAAGAAAGATATCTGATTTGTGAAATATATTCAGAATTGTGAGAAAATATTCAAATTGTTAGATAATACGTTTTTTTAATATTCGGAGGCAGAGAAGTGCATCCGTAAGAACTAAAACTAAACCCTTAAGAAGTTATTATTGAAATAAAATATAAATCAGGGTTACAATATATAATATATTATTGTATATAATTGTATATAATGGGAGCCGCATAAAAATTAACTATAACAAAACTTTTATAATATTTAAACTGTTTTCCAAGGAAACATTTCCAATTTTTTCTGAAGTACTAAACTTTCTGAAAACTAATAAACAATGAGCGTTCTGTCAAAAACATCGTTTTTTTCGGTTCCTAATAATAGCAGTATGTGCTAATTGAATCATCTGTGAGTGATTGATTGATTGATTGATTGATTGATTGATTGATCTGCAGCACAGCTGTGAGCCGAATCTCTTCATCCAGAGCGTCTTCACGGACACACACGACCCTCAGTTCCCGCTCATCGCCTTCTTCACGAGCAGGTGAAGATCAGACTCTGACACACACTGAGAGAGAAGCGGCTCTCTGTTAATACATCTGCTTCCTTCCTCAGGTCTGTTAAAGCAGGAACTGAACTGACCTGGAACAGGAAGTGAGCGTGATCACGTGACGCTGTCTGAGACTGCCGTGAAGCGTTCGTCTGGTTCAGACTGTAACGACTGCAGAGACTTCATCAAAATTAGCGTTCCAGCATGTTTGGGGAGTTTTTCATTGAATAAAATATTTCGAGCTCTGCATTCACAACGTTTCAGTGTTTTATAACTTCTACCAAAACATACAAAATACACCCAATACTTTTAGATTTGATACAAATATTGAGTAGGAGCATCTGTGTTTAACATTAAGATGAACGCTCTGAAAGTGTGACGAGTCTGGTCAGAGTTCATCTCAGGCGGCCACAAGAACAAAGGCTCTAAAAGCCACAGACGAGACCAAGACCAGACCAGCTTAGACTTCAGAAGAAACGCAATATGAAGTCCTTCAAATCGACAATGTTCCAAAAATGATTCTAGTACCAGTGTTTTCTTGTACAAATACCTACATTCTGGTATCAGAGCACATTCACTTGGCAGTGAAGTTACTAAATGCCTTCTAAAAATATCATCCAAACGAGGTATGGAAAAATACTCTTAAAAGCTAAACCAGGTGCGGTCTGTCAAATTAGAGACAAACCAGTGGAGCTCGAGGCTATCCTGATTTGAGTTAAGACTGCTTCTCACAAGACGTCCTCAAGTACATCTGAGATTACAGAATTTCACTTTAACACCAAGGGTTCGAGAGTTCTTAGAAGACAACTTCTTTTGAAGTCTTAAAGCGTGAGTTCATCTTTGAAGGCCACAAGCATAAAGAGGACCTAAAAGCCACATACGAAACCAGTTTAGACTTCTGAAGGTCAAATAAACTCAAAACACCACTTAAGCCATAAACATTTATTAAAACCCAATCAGTCAAGTGCTAAAAACGGAGAGTGCTTTAGAAGTCCTGGGACTGGACGTCTTTGCCGGAGTCGGCCGGGTCTCGAGGGCTCTTGGTCTTCTTCGGCAGGAGCTGCGCCTGGATGTTGGGAAGCACGCCGCCCTCGGAGATCGTGACGCCGCCCAGCAGCGTGTTGAGCTCCTCGTCGTTACGCACCGCGAGCTGGATGTGTCTCGGAGCGATGCGCAGCTTCTTGTTGTCACGGCTCGCGTTGCCCGCCAGCTCCAGCACCTCGGCGCACAGATACTCGAGGACCGCCGTCAGGTACACCGCCGCCCCGGAGCCGATGCGCGCCGCGTAGTTCCCCTTCCGCAGAAGACGCGCGATGCGACCCACAGGGAACTGCAGCCCCGCGCGCGTCGAGCGCGACACCGACGACGCCTTGGGCTTCTGCGCAGCGACCAGCTTCTTACCGCGACCAGACATGATATAGCTCTGGAGGAGAGAGAGAGCAGAACGATAAGGTTTAGACACACACGGTAACCGATGAACCACCGAGGGTGAGCAGACACCTGAGGAGTCCAGACAGACTCAGAAACAGTGAAGGTGCAGATGAACACAGATATTACACTGAAGTCGGGTTTGAACTCGGGACACCATGCCGGTTATATTTCAAGGTAGTCAACATTTAAAGTGCATCAAAAACCTTTCAGATGACTTTAAAACGTTTTGGCTCCCTTCAAAAACTCAGTGCTGTTAAAATAATAAAAAATGAAAGACAAAGTCTAATTTAAATAGGCTATAGTCAAAAGTTGCTTTTAATAAGCTAATTAAACAACAAAACAACTTAAACTTACTGTTCCAGACACCTGCAGCAAACCAAGAACAGCAGTGAAGACGTTTATCTGAAGATCTAGTGTTTTAAACTGCAGATTAATTAACCTCACCTGTGCTAATGAGCTGCTGGCCAATCAGCTGTTTCGATTCAGTATTTTAGAACTGATGTTTTAAAAAGCAGCTATTCTAAGCTTGTTTAGTTAATATTTAAATGTTTATTATAATAATTTATTTAGCAGATGCTTTATCTTAAGTAGAAGCAATATAATACATAAAAAGAAAACAACAGCAGTTAAACAGAGAGTGCTTATAAATAAAATAAAATAAAATAAAATAAAATAAACAAATATATAAAACAGGATAAGAACACTGCTAGATTTATAAGGGCAATATAATATTTAGCCATTTCAGTATCTTTCATTTTCCGGTGGCAGGAATTATTTCACAGATTTATTTCAGGGGTTTCATAACAAAGCTTTTCTTAAATTATTCAGCAAGAGAACAACAAATACACGACTGAATAATAAACACAACAGGGTTACTAGTTTAGCTTCTAATAATCAAAAACTGGAAAAATAAAAAGCAAGGAGTTTGCTTTGAAAACTGATATTAATGAATGTAACATTTGAAGAAATAGCAATTAATTTGTAGCAAGTTTAAACTGAGAAGAGTCTAGATTCAAAGAGTAACTTCAAAAAAAATGATTGATTGTTTCTTCAGACTGAACACAAAAGGAGAGGAAATACTGTTGTTAAATGTAGCAGGTTAGTAATATACAAGATAGCAATTAAGGATCAATTTAACAGAGGCTTCAACAACTTTATTAGATACGATTTTTTGTTGAAGAAGCCAAAAATCTTCCAGAACCTCACACAAGCAGGGGCCTGTTCCATAAAACAAGTTTACCAAAGAAGCCAGGCTTATTTCAGTTAGTCTGACTTATTTTGTAACAAATCTACTGACAATAAGCCTGACTAACCAAGATAAGCCTGGCTTGTACTCTAATTTTATGGAACAGCATCCAGGTGACGAAATGAGCTCTAGGATATTAATAAATGAACGAATATAATGTAGGTTTAGTAACTTGATTTCTTCTGTCGAGGTCACATGACAGCTACTTTAGTCATGTGATCGTTTGTTGTGGAGTTCACTCATGACTCGTGTGATCAACTGAATCGTGAATCATTTGTGTTCACAGTGATCGGTGACTCTGTGTGAATGTTCATTTGAGTTCATTGTTCAGTCAGTGATCTGTCCCTGCGTCCCCATGTGCATACTAACCCAATCTGCCCTAAATACTATTGAACATTACTAACATCACACAGTACATAGGAGGGACAGTGTGCACGCTGGGACGCAGATATCGACGCTGTGCTCATCTGATTCAGTTGTGTCAGGAGTCATGACTCATGTGAATCATTTGTGTTCAGTGTTCACAGCGCGCAGTTATGCCTCGGTGATCATATGAGTGCTCGGTTGTTTACGGTGATCGGTGGCTGCTTTGGGTCAGTAGTGACGATGATGATGATGATGCTGATGAAGAGTCGCTCGCTGCTCGCGGTGTGTGTCGCTGTCGTCGCCGCTCTCGGTGGCTCTCTGTCGGTTCCGCCGCACGAGGAGGTGGCTCGGATGGCCCGGTTCGTGGTCAATAAGTGCGACTGGGCTTCGATGGCCACGATCTCCACTCACGACCCGGTCCGAGGACAGCCCTTCTCCAACGCCTTCTCCATCAGCGACGGGCCCGCAGGCAACGGAACCGGAACCCCGTACCTGTACCTGACTCACCTGGAGATCTCGGTGCAGGACCTGCAGGTGCGATCAATACTCCATACACACAGTCTAACCAGGCTTTTGCTGTAGCAACACATAATTCATCTTTGATTGTGTCGTCATATTCTGGATGTCTCTTTTTATGACACTTCAATGCATGTCTTGGATGCTTTCTTTCCACTATGTCTGAAAAAAGTCATGATGTGGAAGCAAATAGACCAAAATCTAAAATGTAAAAATAGACAAAACACCAATATACAGAGTTGAATAAAATTGTATTAACCTTAAAACATCAAATATGAAATAAATGGATAAAATGCAAAAGAAATCAGAATTTTGTTACATGTTACATTCATACCTGTATTATTTTATTTTATTTTGAGTGATGTAACACTGATGTTGTTTTATGTAAGTGTGATTCAGCACACGGCTGTCAGGACGTGACGCAGCAATTCCACCTTATCAACATTCAGCAGAACTGACGATAAAAACATGAGCACACACTGCAGATGACTGATGATCAGATCTGTGTGTGTGTGTGTGTGTGTGTGTGTGTGACACAGGTGAATCCCCAGGCCTCTCTCTCAGTGTCTCTGGCTCAGACCAGCTACTGTAAGAATCACGGGTTCGATCCTCAGAGTCCGCTGTGCGCCCACATCATCCTGTCAGGCTCCGTGGTGGAGGTACAGCACTCTTTTCCTTGTGTGGTGTGAATCAGTAATGGTATGACGCTGAATTGGTATGTGAATCAGTGATGATGTAACTGTGAATCAGTGACGGTATGAAGCCGTGGTAGCGTGACACTGAGCTGGTTTTGTGTGATCTGTTTCAGGTGAACGGCAGCGAGGCGTCAGTGGCTAAAGCCTTTCTGTTCAGCAGACACCAGGAGATGATCGACTGGCCCACGGACCACAACTGGTTCTTCGCCAAGATGAACATCACACAGGTCTGGGTGCTCGATTACTTCGGCGGAGTGAAAACCGTCACGCCAGAGGAGTATTACAGAGCCACTCCGTACAAGAGACACAGCGGTGAGTCCAGCAGACACCTTTCACAGGGAACTCTCTCATTGTGCTGTATATCACCAAAGATTCAATTCATTTTTTGGCATTATTATTCACTTTTAATCAGCACAGGTTTTTTTTTGGTAAAATCATGTGAAGTAAAATGGGCAGACTGGATATTTCTGAGTGAACAATTCACTGAATCAGTTTTGAATTGATTCACTGAAGCTATTGTATTTTCTCCAGCAATATAGCACTGAATGTAATGTTCATACGAGCTCTGAGCACAGCTGTAATCAGAAAGAAGCAGACGCTGGGCTGAACGTCACGTGACCCGTGTGTGTGTGTGTGTGTTTCTACAGGAAGTAAGACGCTGTAATCCTGCGTGAACCGGATCAGAATCACTGATGGAGTGTTTCAGAAGAGACCAGGATTGTTGAATGTTTCTCAGGAAGATGCTGTTTGAATCGTGTGTGTGTGTGTGTGAGAGAGATGCTGTTCATTTCTACAGAACATTAATCTAGTTGCCACATGTTTTGTAAGCATTTTGTAAAATGCCTCCGGATGATTTTTGCAGTTTGCACAAGCGACCGTTTGCAGATTCACAGCGGACACAAACAGACTGAAATCTGAAGTCCTGTGAGATTCACGTGTCTGTCTTAGATGCTCAGTTTGGTGTCTGTACCCCTAAACTTTGACCTCTGACCCCTGCAGCAGGAAGTGTGAATCTCACGAGAAGTGTTTGCTCATTTTGCTTGTATTTTTATAGTCTGTTTGTGTGTTACGTACAGCTGATGTCGTAGTCGAATCATATTTACTCGGAGTGATTATTTTTCTAAAGCTGATGTGTGCTTTTTGATCATTTTTGTCATGATGCAGTGAAATAAAGAGCTGATCTTTGATTGGATTGTTTGTCTCTCGTTCTGTTAATCACTCAGATCTTCCTCTGAGTATGAGTAGGCTGTGTGTGTGTGTTTCAGTAGGTGGGTTGTGTCTGTGTGTACAGGTGGAGCTCGAGGAGCCACTTCCTGTCAGATCTCGAGCTTCACTGAAGTCATACACACACTCACTCACTCACACACACACTCGTGCGTCTCGAACCCGCGGCCCGTCAGACGACAGACAGACAGACAGACGGAGGGATAATGATGGCGTGGAGAGGAGGGTCAGCCGTGGTCGTCCTGCTGTCCATCACACCTGTGTCAGGTACGAGCGTGTGTGTGTGTGTGTGTGAGAGAGAGAGAGAAAGACGCGTCCGCTGCTGGAGTCGAGGGAAGGCCGCCATCTTTAGTCGAGGTTTCTGTGGAGTTGAGTGTTTCCTTCAGTCTAAAGATTGAGAATCTGCTCAGAGAATTGGCGCAGAAACTCTTCTCAGACGAGACCAGCGCTTGACCTTTGGCCTCTGGAGGTCAGGGCCGTCCAGTGCTGAGCTGAGCTGGGCTCGCTGGCGTCGTGCTTTGCTCGCAGACCTCGGTCGTCTGCTTTTTTCACTCCAGATTAAATATGTCGAGCGATTCAGATTTAATTATTACTCAAAATTATTATTTTTTAAATTAAAGAACGAATTCTAGTTCTAAAGATCAAATTACAGTCAGCCTCAACAAGAAAAATAACCAACCGTCATGTATTGTTTTTAATAATAATACAAATAATAATAAACAGGTTTTTAAAAAAAGAAAAACTTAGATGTATTTGAATATTTTTTTCTTGTTATAATCTCAAGTGTCTTACATCTGTTTGTTATCATCTTCTTCGCTTCGTTCTCGTGCTGCCGACACTGATGCGTGAGAAGAATTATTTGTGATAACACAAAAATAGTTAATTTA
The DNA here is from genome assembly GCA_032361165.1 of Enteromius paludinosus. Classification (NCBI taxonomy): domain Eukaryota; kingdom Metazoa; phylum Chordata; class Actinopteri; order Cypriniformes; family Cyprinidae; genus Enteromius; species Enteromius paludinosus. Next base: position 17,512,369 of record JAUMHQ010000044.1, on the reverse strand, counting down.
ATAATAAATCAACCGTGCAAAATGTTTTAAAATACATATTTGTTGTACATTTTGCATCCAACATTTTTTTTACAGAACAATGAAATATTTCTCCAGGACACATCAAACCTAGAACACGAGTTAATCAGTGACATATCCTCAATATTTCCACTTGATTTAATTGTAAATGTTTTAAAACCTCTGAAAATATTACAACGGTTTGAGTCGATCTAAACCGGCTTTGAAACACAGATCGTGAAAAGCAGCGTACAAATAAAAACGTGATCTGACGAAGGCATAAACTCTGGTGAACTGAGGTTAAATGAGAGGGTTGAGGCTGATTTAATGTAAATGCTGAAACATCAGAACAGACTTCTGCTTCTCCAAACACCACGAGTTCTGATCCGAGAGCTGAATGTGGAATAAACCCTGCTTCTGCTTCATAAAGAGTCAACAGAAGATGAACAAACCCAAGTGTTTTGGAGAGTTTCTGTCTGTGGCTCTCCGGTGGAGCAGAAGAGCTGTGTGTGTGTGTGTGTGTGTGTGTGTGTGTGTGTGTGTGTGTGTGAATCTCCAGGAAAGTGATAGTGTGGAAACGCTGCAGGATCTGCTGATCTCAGATCAGATGGGGTCTGACTGGATTCACTCTTTCCACCGACACGCTCCAGATCTGTCACCATATTATTATGAGATCAACTTTCTGAGCATTCATCATTTTCCACAAACACAGATGAAACACACACAGTTTAGAGTTTCATCTTTATTTAATTCTACGCTATATCTGATGCCTTTACAACACAAGTAGATGCTTATTTTACAGTTTTATTTATAGTGTTTAGGAATCATTTTATACAGTATATGCACACACACGCATATATATATATATATAAGACCCTGGAGTCATCAGCAGCACAGGTATATTTGTAGAAATAGACAACAACACTGTATGAGTCAAAATTAAATTTTCTTTTATGCCAAAAATCACTAGGATTTTAAAGATCATGTTCCAAAGATATTTAGTAAATTTCCTACCATAAATATATCAAAGCTTTATTTTTGGTTTGTATTATACAATGCTAGGAACATTTATTTAAACAAACTTTTGCGATCCTAACAAATCAGACACTGAAGTTTATTTATTCAGCTTTCAGATGATGTAGAAATCTATTATTGTGATTAGATTAAAAACACAGCTACTCTATATTACAATAAAACACGCTAACAAGAAATAAAACATGATTTCATACGGTTTGAAACGTTTTTGCGAATAAACTCTGATTTCGATCTCTCAGAGCATCAGATCTGTTGAATCTCCTCTGTTTTGACTCGTGAGCGTTTCAAAGAGTCTTCTTTTCTGCTTTCTTGCACTGAACCGAGTCGAGAGACGTCTGGGTTAGTGTTTTTGATCAGATGCTGCTGATGTTGTGGAAAGTCTTGGTTCAGTGGGCGAAAGCAGCTCAGTTTACTGTCAGAGTCCCTCTCTAATAGATGAGTGACGAAACACGGTGGAAAATACAGGCTGAAAAACATCATTTCAAGGAACACGCTGCAGAAGTCAATCACATGAGTGTTTTTATTCTGTGAACTCAAATATGTCACACCTGACAGATGCTATAACCACGCTCCACTTTCACACAAACTCACATTATACAGAAACATCTCAGTTACAACAGCAAGAACGTCAAATATTGTTATAGGATATGTTGTATATGTGTTCAAGTGTGTTTCTGTGATGTTCAGCATCATTCCTCCAGTCTTCAGAGTCACATGATCTTCAGAAATCATAATAATATACTGATTTACTGCTCAACACACACTTCTGATTATTATCAGTGCCGAACACAGTCGAGATGCTCAATATTTTTGTAGAAACAGATGAACAGAAAGTTCAGGAGAACAGCCTTTATTTTAAATAGAAATCTTCTGTAACGATATGAAGGTGTTCACTGCGTCTTTTGATCAGTTTAATGCGTTTTTATCATTTTAAAAAGCTTTAAACATTAGTGTGTATATGTATATATCTATATAAGAGATCAATTTTCAAGATTTATCTATAAATAAATAGTCATGTTCTATTTTCTAGAATAAAAATGATCAACTACATTTTTCTTTGAAGTTAATCAAACCGAACAATCGCTTCATTCACACTAATATTCATTCATCGTTATCCAACATTATATTTAATGTGTGTTACGTTTTAAAGCAGTAAGAAGAGCTGAACAGAGTCACGGAAACTTTGTCTTTAAATCGCGAGAAGCGCCGTGTTTTACTGTTTCTGCTGAATACAGTACTCGAGCACACTGAAGACAAAGTATAGATACTGAGAGGAAGGTTTACTATGGTAAAAGTATCTGAGCACAATCATACTCCAGTAACAGTAAAAAGAGCAGCTTGGGATGATACTGAAGCAGAAGAACAGTGAATGAACGCCGGGATCTTCTCACGAACCCTGAAGGATCGGAAATATCACATTTGGTTCTTTTTCTCTGCAAATATTGATATGTAATTAACATATTAATTAGATTAATCAGCCTACCATGCAGTTTGTTCATTTGATGAAATATTGATTAATTGGCAGTAATTGTGATCCACTGCTTGAGCATGAGCTGGGGATTTATTACCAAACAGATTTATTCGACTGAATTCTACATTAAATGAAAAAGAGTACTGTACGGTTAGATCTGGGTTTACTGGAGCTCAAAATAAGATCTTGTATAATTTACAGTAAACGTGAATCTTCTGCAGCGCGTCACATTTAATGGTTTTCGTTGAAAAATAACGGGACATCACTAAATCAAATACAATTTTACTCTAAACTAAATATTGCTAGCGTGTTTGTGTACAGTAAGCTCTGTTTACTGTAAACGGGACAGCGTGTGTTTAATGTAATATATGAAATAATAAGGAGCGCTGGTGGACAGATGCAGCTCGATGTTAAAATAAAAGCCAGGCTGACTTCCAGAAGCATCTCTTAACCACAGAACACAAGAGCTTATATGTGCTATTTTTACTAATCTGTTTCCTTTATGAATTCTTTGAATAGTATTTTTAGCGGTACTGTCGCTTATACTCGCACTCTTTTGATTATAATCATGACACTGAAGCTCAGGCACTGCCAAAAATATTATCTTCAGTAATCAGCTCTTGTTTTCTAGTAGAAATATCTCACGATTCTTGAAACGGGATGCGTTTTCTTGACAAATAAAACAACCGAAGACTGTATCTTCTGAAAATAAAAATAATTTATAGCAATAGCGTTTTTGAACCATATTACAGTGAAGTGTGTGTATATACATATATTATAGTATTTATAAGTTTTATAAATGTGACAGCATACTGTAATATTAACGATAGTGAACTGATAAACCGTAATTAATACTGTAGTATACTTTAGTTTTAGTGTAATATACTCTCACAGCGTTATTTGTTGAAATGAGACACTGAACTCCTCCAGAATCAGAAGAAGAGTCGAGGACGCTGTGTTCTTCTGAGGATGAGGTGACCAGGTCCCTCTCTGAACCTCAGCGGTGAGGAAGAGGAAGAGGAAGCTCAGATCAGCCCACAGCTTCAGACTCCTGGCGTTCCTCTAACCCTTCAGATTATACAAATACTCTTCACTTTGGGAGTAATACAGCTCTGGGGTGAAAGAACAGTGGATGTAGATCAGATGTGTTTCTGAGTTTATTCTGTGATGGATATTCAGGCTTCGACCGCGACCTTTAATGACATTTATCTTCTGCTTTAGCATCAGGGCCTTATTTATCAAATGTTGCGCAGAACCCGTCCTAAATTAGATCTGGTGATGATTTCTCCGATGTGTGTGTATCCTTGATTCATGAAATGATCGTACGAACAGAAAACACAGGTGTGCCTCTCTTTCAGATGAATCTTTATAAATCACGAACAAAAACTTGTTTTCAGCTCTTCTTGTAAACGACTCCTAATTAATGGCATTAGTACATGTATATATACATATATATGAATAATGTCACCAATCATCATCATGTTGAACAGCGAGCTGCATGAACAGATGACATTTTCACATTCAGCTCAATACTTCTGCTCAGACTCTTCACGCCAGGCAGTTTTGATATAAATATGAGCATCAGCATGGATTAAAGATCAAACCTGAGCGTGCACACACTTTAGAGATGACAGATATTCTCCATTAATGCTTTGTACATGTTCAAATCTTAGTTTGGATGTCTTACTGAAAGCACTCCAATAGTAATGTCTGCAAGTACACAAATCTAATATTTATTAACAGTTATATTAGTTTAAAGAAACAGATGTGATTGCTATGTGAATATTATTTGGAATCATTCTATTATATATTTATATATATATAACATTAAGGATCAATATTTGAGTCAAGAACAAACAGGACCTTCGACTGAAAGATTGCGTTTCAAATCAAACAATTCAATTAATTTCATTCAGTTTTCTTTTACTCCGTAATTAAAAAGCGCTGTCTAATGTGTGTTAGTCAAGAGTCTCAGAGGTCAAAGGTCTCGTGTTTAACAGCTGGATTAGTTTGAGAGGTTTAATTCAGTGGATGAACACATAAAGATTTGAAGCAGATTTCATACGTTATTATGATTTAATGTTCTGTAAATCAAACGTGCAGCACGTTTCTGAGCATCAGCTTGTGTTATATTTACACTTTACACCACTTTATTATGTGTGTGTGTGTGTGTTCCTCCCTCTTTATCTCTCACACACACACAGAGTCAGTTACTGCAGCTGAACAAACCGCTGAACTAGAAACACTCGAGACGCACACACACACCACAAACACTTCACATGAGCGCGCGCGTGTGTGTGAGGGTGCTGGGATTCAGTAAAGACCAAATGTGCCCAGAAGCAGAGTAAAACCAGTAAACCTTGAGCTCGTTGGGACATTGTTTGGTTTGCACGAGGAAACTGGTTCATAAATCACACAGAGTCAAGTGTTAGAAACATCAGAGCGTTTTCTGTGAGGAGCAGCTTTAGAGTAAAGGTTCTCTCTTAATTACTCTGTTCTTGTGTTTCAGCAGCATCAACATACGACCCTAACTACTGTTACATCCTGGACGCTATTCTGCTGCTGTACGGAGTCATCATCACCGCGTTCTTCGTACGAGAGAGAGTGAGTCTGTAACACACACGCGTCACTCCTCTGCAAAACAGCTGAATTTTAATCACAGAGAGCAGGATTCTAGTGTGAGGAACATTTCATTATGTAGATGAGCAGATATAAATCTAGGTATGAATGATGAACATTTAGCATATACACTATCAGTAAAAAGTCTGAACAATAACTTTTTTTAAAGAAGTCTCTTCTGCTCACAAGCCTGTGTTTATTTGATCCAAAATATGAAATATCTTCCTGTTTAAAAGAAAGGGTTAGAAGATTCTGTCATTAATTCCTCGCCCTCGTGTCGTTCCAAACCTGTTCATTCATCTTCAGAACACTAGGGAAGATGTTTCTGAGCCCTTCGCAGGGATCCTCACACGATCAAGCTCACAGACACCATAAAATAATGTGTTTTCTTTAATTCCTGAGATGTTCTTGTTCCTCCAGTGCCTGAAGAAGAAGAGCGTTGGAGATCAGGACTCTCTGTATCAGGTGAGTCTCAGACGTGATCAGAGACGTTCTCAGCTCTGTGTCAGAGACGCTAACGAGCCTCTGCTGTCTTTCAGCCCATTAACAAGAGCGGTCAGTCAGCGTATGATGTCCTGGGGGCCCGCGGGGCCGAGGAGGGTCCGGCCAGAGGGGTGAGTGACCCACAGTCACATGATACCGTCACATGACCCGGACGAGCTCCTCTGACCTGTGTGTGTGTGTGTGTGTGTGTGTGACAGGGTCGCAAGCGAGGAGGAGACGACACATACACGGTAAGAGCTCTTCATCACAGGAAGGAAGTTCATTACAGCGCTGAGAGGAAGAACCCAGCTGAAGAAACCACAGAAACACCTTCAGATCAGAAACAGCTCAGAACCAAGGGCCTTCAGCTCGGTTCCCAAACAACCTCTCGTCATCCGTTCCCAAAGAAGCGCTGTTTTTGTGTCCTAAAGAGATTCTGCACTCCTCCCACCGGACAAACGCTTCCTCTAGTGAAGAACAGACACATTCATTTCCTGCCAAGAATATTACAGATCTGTTTCACTGACACACCGCTTGAGACGTCATGATATAAAACTCTATCACGGCAAAAAAATGCTTTTCTTACTCTTTCTAGCAAAAATACATACGAATTCTTAAATCAAGAAGGATTTTGTAGATCAGTAAAAATAACGGTCTTGTTTTCAGAAAATAATCTGCCAACATAACCCGATCTCAAACAAACAAACAAATATTATTTTGCTGCGTCTAAGAAAAAACATGCTTAATTTCTGAAAACAAGACAATGTTTTTACTGGTCAGGATTTTGTAGCTGTTTTGGCTGGAAACAAGACCTAACCATCTCTTAGCAGTGCAAGGATTCATATAAACCTGTATTAAACCAAATACAGAAATATTTGTTTTAACACATCATCAGAGTTATGACCGCAGCAGACAGGATTCAAACATGAAATAATATCCTGAAAGCAGAGCTGGGTAGAAACTGATCAGCAGCACATAAAGAACACTCTTTCACAGCACACTGCTGCAAATAAGATCATCTCGTAGAAACTCTGAACCACTCGTTTATATTGATGGAAAGGGTTTTCAAAATTCAAACAAAACATTTTCATATTTGACTGAAACAACAGAACAAATAATTGAATTTATTGCATAAAACTGATGATGATGATGATGATGATGATGTTTCAGCCTCTGCAGAAGAAGACTGACGACACGTACCGAGAGATCGAGGCGAAGCCAGGCGTAAGTGCGACCGATTCACTTTGACTGACTCGTACTGATTCATCTGAATGACTCGAATGACTCACTGTGTTTGTGATTGTCCCGCAGCGCCGCCGGACGGACCAGGTTTATCAGGTCAGCTTCACACCACAGCTGGACATCACAGAGTGTGTCTGACCGCTGCTGACCGTGTCGGTGTTGTGTGTTTCAGGGTTTGAACTCCACTAAAGACACGTACGATTCTCTGCACATGCAGCAGATTCATCCTCCGCCGCGCTAGAGATGACCTCCGCTGACCTCCTTCAGATCACAGTCCACCCTGCGCTTTCCAAACCTTCCACGTCTTGTTTTTCCTGGAGATTATTCAGTGTTTCCTTCCTGAATGAGTTCAGATCTCAGGAGAAACCCAAGCTGAACCTGAACCTGACTGAAGAACAAACTCACGTCTCCGGTGCGGTTCACTCAGGGTCGCTCCGAACACAGAACAGGCCACGATTAAGCACTCATTTAGATTTAAAAAAATTTTTTTTCTTTAATATTTAAAAATAATACGAAAGTGTATTTCATGTTACTAATTAATATTCATATATAAATATTGGACTACTGTAAAATGTTTATTTACATACAAATTATTTAATGTCATTTTTCAATTAATGTGGTCTTTAATTAGTATAAAAGTTTAAAAATAGATCAAAAGTATAGCCCATCGATTGAATCGAGGCAGCTTGTGTTAGACAGAATAAGCACATGTAATACTGAGCAGGTATTTTTTGAGAAATTATTGATTGTCACCCAAAAACATCTTTTTTAATATTTTGCATTCATTTCCTACTTTCCTAAATTTTTTTAACCAACCGATCAGCTGTTTCGAATCCTGTCCAGAACTGATTCTGGGATCACAGACACCGCTCCTAAAACAGCTTCACATCGTTCTGATGAAGAAGTGCTTTCTTAAATCTCCAAACCTTTTTTCTCCAGCACCAGAGTTAAACATCATGAGATTCCCTCACGGTTGGTCTCTCTCATACCAGTGATTTACGAACGTTTTACAATAACTAAATATCTGTATTCAAATTGATCTCCTTATTTACAAATTCATTTTACGATCAAACATTGTATTCGTTTCTGCAGTATAAACTAACAAGAACATTTCTGTTAAATAAAGGTTAATGCTGTAATAATGTTAGTTCATGCATTAACTAATGCTGATAAAGGAGATCTTATTTTAAGGTGTTACAGATAATATGATCGTTTTAAAATGCCTCTTTTCTTGTGATTTTGTGGTGAAATATGAGATTCACAATAATCAACGCTTGATATCTTTCTCTCACAATGTATTATGAGTCTTTTTAAGTATTTTATGTTAGTAGTGTAATAATTGAACTGAGAATTTCACTGTATGTACATTTTTTAAAATGTTGTCTGTTTTGTGTAACTTTGTATCAGCTTGTTAAAATTAATTTTCTCATTTTTCCAGTAAATAATCAAACCTAATTTTGAAACCTGACTGGATTGATCAGAATAACCTGAAGATCAAACAGATGCACACTCTGAGAAAAAACATTTAGTGAAATGTACAACTACAGCAACATGAGACACACACACACACACACACCCAGAGCAGTGCACTACACAGAAAACAGCCACAACTGAACCGATTCATCAACCAGAACAGAGAGAACAGTGTGTGTGTGTGTGTGTGTGTGAGAGAGAGAACAGCCCTTCTGTATCACATGAAACACATTCTGTAGATAAACACACTCCACACACACTCTTTTCTCACACTCACACACTTATCTCAGTTTATATTCCAGCAGAAAATTAATCATCTGAACTCTGAATGGTAAACACAAAAATGAGATCATGATTTCAAATTAATTACACGTAAAAAAAGAAAACGAAATGAAAGGAAAGGAAAGGCAAAGAGAAAGTGAGAAATCTTTGGTTTTCATCCTTCAGAGGATTTCTGCTTTGGGAGCCACAAAATGAAACGATGTTTCTGCATATATTTCTATATACTCCTGGAATATAGTGAGCGTCTCTGACTAAAGAAGAGGAGAGCGGCAGAGAAAGACGCGGATGAATCTTTGGTTTTCATTTCAGCAGAAAATCATAAAGATGAACCTGAAGCTGCTCGCACGCAATCACCGATCGAACACAAGATAATAAACCATCGAGCGAGAGACGAGAACAGATCCTCGCATCAATAAAGAACGAGCAGAGCGAAGAACAGAAGCTGCTGATGAGACGCCGTCAGACGTCTGCTTTGGCAAAGAAACAGAATGAAGCTGAAGCGTGTCTGTACACAGTAGTATGAAGATCCTTGAGCATCGGTGACCTCTGACCCCTGCGCACGCTACGCACCAATCAGATCGCCGGAAACCAATCTCACACAGTTCCGTCGACTGGATTCAGAGTCAGTCCACTCGGAGTTGGCTTGCGTCCCTCACACTCGTTTAAAGCCTTCCAACCGCATTGATAAAGTGAAGTCGAGTTAAGAGTACTAGTTAAAAAGTCCTCCGACAGGAACCCAGCGCGACGTAAAAGATCTGAAACGCTTTTGGTTCGAAATCTGAAGTCACCTACGATCGGCTCGTTCCACAGAGCCGCAAATAAAAACAACAGAAATCCTCGTAGAAAGTCGATATAAACTCTGTTACGCGAAATAATCTCAGAAAGAGTCACATTTTTGGTTAATTTAGACGTTAGTTTAAGAAACGAGTTAAGTTCATCCTCCTCGTCTCCTTGACGATTGTTCGCAAGTGGTTTTGGTGATAGCACAGAACTGGGCGGAGCCACACGCGCTCACTGCGCCTTCGAGGCCACGCCCACGCTCTTGGTTGTCGTGGAGACGTCACTGGTCAGCTGCAGGTTGAGAGCTCCGCCTCCGGCCCCGCCCGCTGACAGCAGATTGGCCGGCAGCAGAGAGAGGCTGGACGGGTTGAGGAAGAAGGGTGTGGTCACCAGGCTGGGGGCGGGGTTTCCTGTGCTGGTGTTAGCGAACAGCAGGCCGGTGTTTCCGTCGATGGAGGTCAGAGGAAAAGCGCCACCCGACGCCAGAGCTGATGAAGAAAACACAAACGTGATTAGAATTCCTCCGTATCTTCCTGAATGAGACAATCATTACGTATTCACGGTTACACAGTCATTGATAACCAGATAGAAATGAGTGCTGTGCCGACGGATCGAGATATTGATTAAAATCAATAACAATCGCATTTGAATTAATGCTGTCAAATGATTAATTGCATCCAAAATAAACGTTTTTGCTTACGTGTGTGTGTGTATATATTATGTGTATCTAAATGTGCACATGTACGTATACATTCCAGAAAATGTTTATATACATTATTTTTTTAATTAAAAAAAAAATACAGACATGTAATTTGTATTTTCCAAATATATACTGCATGTGTGTGTATTTATACACACAGAACACACACATTATGCAAACACAAACTTATTTTAGACGCAAATAATTGTTTGATAGCAGGAGTTCATTGTGAGTTTGTGGAGGTTTATTTCTTCTGTTTGTAATGCAATCGTCCGGCTCTTTGTAGTATGTAATACTAATATGTAAGACACTTTTTATTTCATTGTACTGAATAAATACTTTTTTTTTGAAACAGGTTACAAAAATGTGAGTGATGTTTGTCTGGAGTGAGCTAGTTACCCTGGATAGTGGCCAGTACGCTGTTGTTCATCAGAGCAGGACTCAAGGTGTTTCCCAGACTCAGCAGCGCTCCGCTGGACACACACACAGTCACCTCGTTAACACACACACACGCCAATCATCTGACTCACAGCCAATCAGACCTAACCGAGGGCGGAGCTTCCAGAATCAACTAAAACTCTGGCTCACATGTTACCCCGAAATCAAAAGAAAAATTATATTTTCCATATTCAGTAAAAACACAGAATGCCCCCCCCCCCACTCCCCCACTAATCTGCATTTATTTCCAGCACATACATCTGAAGATCAATTCAGATTCAGTATCCCTGTGTGATATTTTACCATAATATTAGAGTTCAAGGTAAGAAATATCTAATATACATCATCTTAAGATATATCGTGCGTATATAAAGTTCAGTGTATATTTTGGATACTTTCTTTCCTCTAGTCTGAAAGAACGCACACAATGTCTTATATTTCCATCCCATAATGCCCTGCTCCTCACCCTTGCGTCAGCTGTGAGGGTGTTATGATCGTGGGGTTCAAACCCGTGACGGCCGTCAGATTAGCTCCACCCAGTCCAGTGCCCGTCAACAGCAGCTGCCCCGCCCCCTGCGTGACTGCTGACGCCGTGGAAACCGCCTGCGCCACGGAGGCCACTTCCTGTTTGACGGCGGTGGCGGACGGGCTGAGCGAGGGTGATGTCATGACCGGAGCGGGCGTGGCCACAGCAGGCGCCATGGAGATAACAGAGGGTGTGTTCGATGTCACCTGACCCAGAGCTCCGCCTACAGCACAGAGAGAGTGTTAGTGAGTCACATGACCCACAGCTGATGTTAAATACTGAGGAAGAGGAGCCGAGAGACGCACCGCTAAAAGTCAGGTTAGAGATGCTGCTGCCGCTCAGAGAGACCACAGGACTGACCGTCAGTGTGTTCGAGCCGCCGGACACCTGCACACACACACACACTCTAATCATCACTCAGTGATCACAAGTCACTCTGCAATAATCATTACAAACTACCATCTCTATTTTTATTATTGAATGACACTTTAAGTACTAATATTACTTAATTGTAAAATACTAAAATAATGATTTGAATGGCCCTTGATGTGTGGACGAGTCTGATCCGGATCTGGTGTAGTGACGTACCGCGGTGCTGCTGTAGACGGTTCTGAGGGCGGCTCCGGCCGAGCAGCTGCTGCTGGGAGGATTGATCCTCTTCTCCTTCTGTCTGCGGTTACAGAACCACACGCGCACCACCTCCTTCTCCATGTGCAGCTGATCGGCGATCTGAGTGATCTCCTCTGACGATGGCTTCTGACTCTGCTGCAGATCACACAGAACACACACCATCAGCTGCTGACACACACACTCTGTCCTGAAGACCTGCTGCTCCAGGAGCGCCACCTGCTGGCAGAAACTGAACCTACACCACGTTCAGCTCGCCTGTGTTAGGTACAGCTGAGAATAGATTAAACGCAGCCAAAATATATAAAAGACATACACATACGGTACAGTATTTACATCTATATATATATATACACACACACACACACACACACATATATTGTGAACAAAAAACTTTATTTGGAATGCTATTAATCAATGCCCAGCACTAGTTTAATGTAGTAGTTTCACTACACTGAAGTCAGTTTTTGCTTTAAATTCCAGAATTATACAATCTAATTAAGATTAAAAACTGCTCATACTGCCTCCTTGTTTGGAGCGTGATTACAATACAGTGCTTCTCTTTCATTTTAAAATGGAAACAGACAGAAAGTGTTAGTTTGTTTCTAAATACTGAGAAAATCTCCTTTAAAGTTCCAAATGAACTTCTTAGCAATACATATTACTATTTAAAATGTTTTGATATACTTATGGTAGGTAATTTACAAAATATCTTCATGGAACATGATGTTTGTTTAGAAACGCTGTGGCTCAGATTCTCTGGTTGAGCTCTGCTGCCCTCTAGTGCTCACCTCCAAGAAGCTCTTCTCCAGAGCCAGACGGATGCTGGTCTCAATGCTGGTACGCTTCTTACGCCGGCGATTCAGACTCTCGCAGAGACCCGGAGACATCTCGCTCGCGCTCGACACCACGCAGTCCGCAGACATGTGCTCTGAGCCAACAAACAACCGCTCAGATCAGAAATCAAGCTTCATTACAGAACCGTGTGTCAGCTGAAACTGACTTCATAGCACTTTGAACTTTATTAGACACATGCATCATCTTTTATGTCACAATCTCACATTAAATTAAATTAATTCACAGTAATAAGACACTTTAGGCTGTTGTCAGACAATTTCAATCAGTGCACCGTAATGCAGCTCAGAAAACATTCACATATGCATAACCTAATCTCTTAAGCAGGATTATTATAGTGAACATGACAGTGAAGATGCGCTCAATCAACAACTGCTCGTGTGTTTTGTTTTTAAAGTGAGGGATGCTTCGTATTCAAACAATCGTCTCTGGATCTGTGTGAACACATGACGTCTCTTACCTGCGTCGTTCAGCCATTTCTCCAGCAGAGGCTTGAGTTTGCACATGTTCTTGAAGCTCAGGTTCAGGGCCTCGAATCTGGAGATGGTGGTCTGACTGAAGTCATTTCCGTAGAGTTTCCCCATCGCCAGCCCCACGTCACCCTGACACACACACACACGTTTACTTAGCCATCTAAATGTGTTCACTCCACAGGTGTAATGGTGTTCATCACAGATGCCACACTCACTCACTCACTCACTCATTCACTCTCACTCCTCAATCAGTCTCACACATGCCTCACTCACACTCTCTCACTCTCTCTCTCACACACACACACACACACATGTTGGTTTTTGTGATTTATGAGGACTCTCCATAGACGTAATGATATTTATACCGCA
>JAUMHQ010000044.1:17480255-17497652 GCA_032361165.1 Enteromius paludinosus | reverse complement strand
AATTTACTGGTATTCCTATCTTTGTGGGGACAATTGGTCCCCATAAGGTGATAAATACCAGGTGCACACACACACACGCCTCACTTACACACAGACACATACACACCTGAGTGAAGCCCAGCTTGATGCGTCTCTGTTTGAAGTTCTTGGCGAACAGCTCGAGCTCCTCGAGGTCACTGGCCTCCTCCGCACAAAGAGTGTCGATGCGCTTCGGGGCAGCTGCTGGAGCTGGCATAGCCGCAATCTTCCGCGTCGGTGTAGCCGCCTGTAACACACCATCTCCATCAACACTGACAACTTCAACTCTACGGCCCTGTGAAATCAGCTTTTATTCATGCCCAGTGTATTTGTGTTATAGGAGAGAGACAGCTCCAATGAGGGACACTGTTAGCTCCAAAAACAGTTCATATATCAAAACAAATCAACAACAAGAGCAAAAGAGCTAATGGATAATAAACGAATATGAGCACTTCTTGTGTGATGTGTATTACTGGGGTGCACAGCCCTGGCATGAGTATGCTGTACCTGAGCGGTAAGAGCGATGCTGCTCGGGGCTTGGTTTTGAGGTAGATGCGTCAGGAGATTCTGAGCTTGCAGGAGACCTGAGACACACACAGATGAGTTAGAAACCCTGCTGAGGAGATCAGGAGGCATCAGACGACAGAGGAGACACTCATACCGCTCTGACCCTGAGGAGATGGAGAGATGATGAACTGAGGCTGAAGCTGAGGACTGAGCGAGTGACCCGGCTGGACCAACACAAACTGCTGCAGGTTCAAGCCCTGTGGCTGGAGAGAGAGGGATGCATGTTTTATGGCTTCTGTTTGATTGGTTAAGAATGTTTTTCTCCAAATCCTCGCTGCCTCACTTTCTAGATACATTTTTAATCATTGTTTTCACATAATGTGGTGATTAAGGGTCAGTGATCTGGACTCTGATTGGCTGGTGTCAGCAGTCAGTCACTCACCGAGGCGATCTGAATGGGCTGGGCCAGTGTGATGGGCGTGGCTGCGGAGGCGGAGATACTGGCTCCAGTGGTGCTGCTCTGCTGACTGGTGGTCTGCTGCATGGCGGCCAGGAGCTGCGCCTGCGCCTGCGTCTGCAACAGCTGCGCCGGACTCAAGCTCAACTGTGCAGACCGACAAAATACAATCTGAAGCTCTTCTCTACACTCCTCACACAAACGTCTGCGGGACTCATTCAGGTCAGACTTTCATCGTGTGAATAGTTCATATCTTAACTGAGTTTCGGAGTAAAACTGTTAACTTAACACATGACCCTGGACCACAAAACATGTCACGCGTCAGATTTATACATCGATATCTGCGAAAAAATCGAAATAATGAGAAAATCTTCTTTAAAGTTGTTCAAATTAAGTTCTCAGAAATGAAGTTGTGATATATTTACAGTAGGAAATGTACTAAATATCTACATGGAACATGATCTTAACTTAATATCCAGAAGATTTTGGGCATAAAAGAGAAATGCTAGTTTCTTACTTGAGTTGATCATAATGCATTCTGGGATCGATTCATTTGGACAAAACTAGGTCAAACAGAGCAATTACAATATCTTATAGGGACAGTTCAGCCAAAAAATGAAAATGTCATAATTTACTCAAGATGTTCCAAACATTCTTCTGTTGAAGAAATATAAGATATTCTGAATAATCTGGGCAAACTAACTGCTTCAGAACATCATCTTTTGCGTAACTCGTACAGCTCTATATAAACTCCAGCGCTCCTCTTGTTAACTCAAACCTCATTATAAATTCAGCACAGATTTGCATACTCTCCTCCACCCGTATCCGAGCGACAGAAGCGTGTTTAATTAGTGTGTCACGTACCTGCTGAAGCAGCGCCTGTGTCTGAGTGCCACTAACCGCTGCCTGACCGCTGGGTTTGTGACTGTCCAGACCGTTGTGCTGAGCTGCTGCTGCTGGACGAACACATGAGAGTGAATCAGTGAGTCAAACACACCGAGGTAAAGAATCAGCAGCTCGTAACTCACCGTTCTCCATGCTGCCTTTGCTCAGATCTGCTGGATGGCTGCTGGAATCTGTGCAGAGAGAAAATATACACTGATCAAAAAAAATCTGCTCTGCGTTCAACCCATCCAAGTACACACACACACACACACACACACCGTGAACACACACCCGGAGCAGTGGAGCAGTCGGGGCAACCGTACCTTTCTCAAGGGTCTCACCTCAGGCGTGGTATTGAAGAGAGCGCCAAACCCTCAACAGCCCCAAACATGAGAGGCTTCCGCCAGAACAGGGGACAACAGGTGGAACTTATAGACCACTTCTCAGATCCTATGCTTTCTGGCTGATGTGTCCAGAGCATGGAGACCACAAATGTGCACGTGTCTGCTCAACTGGTCAGAAACAGACTCCATGAGGGTGGTCTGAGGGCCCGAGGTCCACAGGTGCTCACGTTTGGCATTTGCCACCAAGATTGTCGACAGAAAATCCTCTACACCAGTGGGTTTTCAAACTTGTTCCTGGGGACCCACAGCTCTGCACGTTTTGTATTACTCCCTAATTTCAACACCTGATTAAGATCATCAGCTAATTAAAAAAAGCTCCATGAACTCAATTGAGTATGTCAGATGAGGGAGACGTGCAGAGCAGTGGGTCCCGAAGAACAGGGTTGGAAACCACTGCTCTACGCCATTCACATTTCAACATTTGCTATTACTAACAGACTTTAACATTTCGAAAGTTTCTTGTTTATTTCATAGTTTTTATTTATTTAAAAATGATATTCCAGTAGTGTTGAAAGCACTGTTTTATTCTTCGTTCAGTTCCAGTTTAATATCTATCGGTTAATCAATAACTATCAGCCCCTGTAAAATCCACCATCGGTCAACCTCTAATATAAATATACATTTTTGCCACACTTTCATTATTTTAAACTGAGAAAATGTGGCTTTGGGAAAAAAAAAAGAAATGTAACAAAAAAATATACAAAAAAGCGAGACACAACGCATCAAACACCATCCACTTACACAGAAAAACAGAACGCTGTGCAGAAGCACTACTGTACATCTGATAATTGATGACTGGAGCTGCTGCTGCTTTCCTACACTGTCAATAATCATCTATTACTGCCGTTGTACCGACAGTTAGCCTTGAGACGAACTCTAAACCTCAAACGTTAAAGAAACATTTAGCCTTTTTCATAAGACTTATTTACCTTCGGTATTTCAGGCACAGATATTTAACACATGAGTCACATGCTGTGTTCACTCAGAACAGAACTTTCTTTAACCAGACGACTCATAAGGAGAATCCTGACTAGTTAAACGGTAAAAAATGAAATCTTCCAGAAAACCTAACCATACCACCCAGTCCCAGAGACTGAGAAACTGAAGCAGACCTGTAACACATGAAACTTCCCCTTCTCCAGCAGATACAGAACACAATCAACAGAGGCCGCTTCAGTTCATCGTGAGAAACTCACCTGTGTCCACGAGCCCGAGCCGCGATTCTCAGCGATCACAGACGGCATCAGCGACAGCGAACGCATCCGACGGAGCCGAACACAAAGACTACAGCTGAGAGCGCCGCATCCATAATGAAAGTTAATCAGTATGCAGCTGATTAAAGCCGTATGCAAATCTCACTCCCTGTCGCTCATTAGAAGAGCGCCGCTTTGAAGTTCTGCACGCAATTCATTTCGCACGGACCTCTGAAAGCTTTCTGCATAATTCAACATGTTTCATAAATATTTATCAGCTCATTAGCATATTAATTGGATAGCTTTTAGGACAGAGGTACAGCAAGCACAACAGCGAGGGAGAAGTGAGACAAGGCCAATTACCAGCCGTGTGTGACTGTTTTAATTACTGGGGGTGGGGGCTTCCCAGCATGCAGCACGGCCACGATGAAAGAATGTTTCGCTAATGACCGCCGTCTCAAAACATCCCGGAGTCAAACCGTACAAACTCGTTTATACAAAACAACATCTCAAAGCACAGGGATAGTGAAGCCTTAACTCACCCACCCTCCGAGATCAAGCACTGGTTTAACCTGGTTAAAATTCTTCAGTGGTTTAAGGAGGGTTTAGCAAATATTCTCTTTCATAACAGCCAGGCATCAAAATAAAAATCCAGCTTCTTACATCTCAACCAAACAGGAAAAAATATTGGCTAACGGCAATAAGACGACAAATACATCCTGCCTACTCGCACGCTGTGATTGGTTGATTATATCCATGGCCTGCACACTATTGGTTAAACAAACTTTCAGTATTACTTTCAGCAAGTGTGAAAACTACAGGAAAGCAAAGCTAAAACCTGGAGATTTCAGGCGATTCAGAAATAGAGAAGAGCCAGACTGAATCACTGTTACTAGAAGTGCTCCCACTGAACTAACCTCTAACTAACTAGTAAGTGTGGTTCACACTGAACTGCTAAACCAAAGCTAAAGGTGAAGAAAGAGAGAGAGAGATCTTCATAACTCAGAAGAAAACAGTTGAGAGAAACATGATTTACATACGGCCGCTGCGAGGGCTTCAGTAAGCTAGCTGACACACAATGCATTATGCAAATGTTTTAATTAATAGAATTTTAAATAAGCAATTAATTAGCCTTTCAAACTATTGAACGCAGCGCTGCATAATTTAAAGCAGAGGCATAAGGCACAACGCGGGAGAAATGAAGTATTCAGGGAACAGAAACATTTCAACTCAACTGCAGCCCAAACTTTCCTATTAGACCTCAAGAACTCATAATTATTCATCGGCTTTAATTAAGCCATCATTCTGTGTTTGCCAATCATACGCTCCAATTCTGGGGTGCCTTTAATGCAATAATAGCAACTAGAATGAACTCTGCTTTCACACATGACCCGAGTCTTTAATGAGCAGCTGCACTGTTACAGTGACGATACACTGATGATACAGTGACGATACACTGAAGTTACAGTGACGTTACACTGATGATACAGTAACGATACACTGATGATATGACGATACACTGATGATATGACAATACACTGATGATACAGTAACGATACACTGAAGTTACAGTGATGTTACACTGATGTTACAGCGACGTTTCAGTTATGATACAGTGACGATACACTAATGTTACAGTGACGATAAACTGATATTACAGTGACGTTACACTGAAGTTACACTGATATAAGTAGTAAATGTTCATCTGAAGGTCACTCACGCTGAAATTCCAAGTATGTCTGTAGAAGAAAGCTAACGCATATCGTTCCGGGTTTGTGGCTAGAAGTTATACCACTGCAGCCCGACATTAACAATGAAGCTGTAGTTCACGGTCAAGCTATGCAAAACTGCTTTCATAATTAACACAGATTTAATCGTGCAATTATGAAAGTGATTAGGTAGTTAAAAACTATCGATTTTTAAAAAAAAACTTTGCTGATGCGAAACACAATCTGATCCATGGCTCAAAAACCGTAATATGATAGAATCAAAACACAGATTTCGGCGGCGTGTCTGAATGCAAAACCCAACAAATATATGCCATTATATACCACTGATGCTGGCGCGCGTGGTAAATCATTTCTGCGAGAGGAAAACAGAACGTTGCATGCGAAGAAACGGGAGCCCACGAGCTCATTTCAAACCCTCGCGCGCGCATGATATGGCATCTGCGTGCAATTTTTATCTTCTCTCACCTGCTGGCGCGAACATGTTTATTTTTGTCAGTCGTGGGGCGGGGCTTGCTGTTTTAGTTGTAATCTCAAATGTCATTCGTTATTCCCCTTTTCCGGAAGTCAGTATTGGATGCCTAAGATGACTTGAGACATGGCATTGGATCATGTGTTAGTTATTGTTTCATAAGCTTATTTTATTTATTATGGATTTTGTCTTTATTTAACATACTTTAATGTATTATTCATAGAGTAAATCTCAGATACTTTATTAATAGAACTTTTTAACTTTTTAAACCTAATCTATTTCATGATAAATCATCAAGTGAACAGTTGTACAGTTTTCAATTTATTTGTATATTGAAACTGAATAGTTCTGTATCCCTCTGTGTTGTCTTTATTTGTTCTGTTTGGAAGACAACTGAGCCTTTAAATCTCCTTTGTAATAGATATGATTATAAATCAAGAACAAGGTATTTATAGCTGTATAAACTGCTTACTATTGACTATTAATGCTGGAACAATGCTTTATAAAGGATGAACCGACTGTTTACCAATGCTTAACTAATGATTCATAGCGTGCAGTAATTATAAAGTGTTATTCTTATTTCTATTTTTTAAGTATCGATCGGCACCGGTATCAAAAAAACCCTAAACGATACCCAACACTAAGTTACTGCAGTTGATGCAAGAGAAAAAATAAATAAATTTTTGCGCTTGTCCTCAAAATTTTGGATTGTGTCCAGAAGACCATCAGGTGTAGATCAACACCCAACAGTCCGCACCCCACACCACCATCATCATCATCACAGTGTGAAAAACTGGGACACATTACTATGCAGTGCACATATATAAAACACCCTGAATTTTCTGCACGACCAGCAATGAGCTAAATGCATAAATGCAAATAGAACACTCCTGAGAGACACAAGAGAATCTAAAAAAAAGCACAAGGTGAAATTCTCAACAGAACTCGCATGCACTCAGCATCCAAAGCAAATCACACAGCGTGCATTAGCGCTCAGAAATTAATCATTCATGAACACGGCGTTTGTACTCATGAATATTCATGAGCAGCTCTGTATATTTAATCCGCGCGATAAATAAACAGTGTGACGCGTCTCTCATCTGGAATGAAACTGACGTTTAAATTATGCACAAGAATGAAAAGCATTAAACAAGCTGGGCTGATGTTATGCAAATTCGCATTTTCGTTCGTGCACTTGTTAATGTAGCGCGTAGGTCCTCGGCTAGCGAGTTATTCAGCAGCAGACGCGTTTGAGAAACGGAAACTTCTCAGACTTTGTCATGTTTTACCTGTTCGACAGAATAAGCATCCAACCCCCAACACACACAGTCGGGGTATTTAGGTTGCCCTGAGGGCAAACAGTTGATGTACAGAAGAAAAGCCCGGGCTGAAGTTTTTCTTTTTCGCCGCAGCACATATTTAAGCGAAGAATTAATATTTTTATTCAACATCACGCCTGCGCGTTTACTGTCGAACAAACGCATGAATATGCAAATAAGCGCCCGTCGAGTTTCTGTCGCGGCCGAAATACCCAAAGCGCGCTGATAGCACGACTGCTAACTCACACTCACAACACTTCAAAAACACCACCGAGCCGCACCAGCCCGAGCCGAACCGAGCCGGTACACCGGGTAAACCGCGCGAGACTGTGTGAATATGCAGCACGCGAGCGCGCCATTCCAAACACTGAGAGTTTAGTACAGGACAAACAACTCTCATCTGCTGCTGACGAACTCTAATCATCGTCAAAATAATGACCCATCTTGGACCTTTGCGATCGGTTCTGTCGGGATATGATCGCTGCGCGTGTTTGGCGTTGTTTACAAGAGGCGGATGGGAAATATGAATATGTAAAATGTAATAATTACCTGCAGTCGAGCGCTCATCTTGAGTCGTTGATCCTCTGTCCGCCATTTTGAATATTTAGTGTGAGCGCGAAACCCCGCCCACCGCTGCTATAACGCACAACACACTCCTCCCTGACCGACATCAACTTCAGAGCAACCGCATAATTCCATAATATGTCATTTTCACAATTCTCCTGTTTGTTTGGATTAGGTGTCACCTAAATTAATAAATAAATGACTGTAAAGATGATGTTTATTTTTCAGATAGCATAAACCACACTCCCTAGGTTTAAACATACCGGGGCTAGTTGTCACAAGTTCTGTCTCTCGGTAATTACTAGGTTCAGAGACAAAAGAACAGTTACACGAATGCTTGATTTCTTTAGCAGCGATTTGTCTGTTGGTTTTGAAAGGAGCTACAGGAAACGGGCTGTAAACAAACAAACACATCCAGACAAGAGTCACTCTAATGAAGCAATATTTTGATTAAGCATTTAATAAATGTTAGAGAGCTGTATTTTATACATGTATAACCAAAGTTCGATGTTTTTGGAAGTTACTTTTACATTTGTTTGCTGATTCATGTAATTTTCAACAGTAAGAAAAAGGAGTTTTTCTGAAGCTTGTTGTTTATAAGAATCTGATCTGAGAACAGTAGGGCCTGAAGCTAGAGAGTGTCATTTAATAAAAATATCATTATATTTTCAGAATGACATTGTTTTCTTAAACAAGGTCTGTGTGTGAAAACAATGGGCGATTAGTTAATCTGTTCTGAACATCTATTAGTATTCTAACTAGTTGGTTGAATCAAAATATTTGGACTTCATATTAAAAAATTAGCCTCCCTCGAGTTAGCATCGGGTAGTTAGCTAGTCAGTTAGCATGAGCTAACAATGTTTGTTTTTTTTAAATAGACTATTAATCATATTTTTTTGTAATCCATAATTATTGGTTATATTCTTTTTATTATTTTACACCAAACCTGATTTGCTGTAAATGTTAAAACAATTGGCTGTGTTTGACTGGGGGGTGTTTTACTCCACCCGGGGGGTGTATTTATCCATGGGTGGGGTACAGTGCCCTCCAGCAGTTTGCTGTAAACATTTAGGCCGCAGCAAAATCATTATCTTGGTACAAAAGATTTAATAACATGAAAACTATTTTTCATGCTTTGTTTATAATTTTGTCCGTGTCACTAAAACTATGAGAACTGTTCTGAACCCATTTAACCTTTGTTTTACTGGAAAAAAAACCCTAGTCCTTAAGAGGGGCGTTTCCCCCTCTCTACCCTATAATTATTTGCTTTTAGCCTTCATTTTTATCTTTAATGTGTTTTAAATAAACCATGCACATTTTCTTTGCTAGCTATACATATATATACAGTGTACACGGTATAACCCTATTTTAATTTTTTATGGACTCTCTTATGCTTATCAAAGCTGTATTTATTTGTTCAAAAATACAGTAATACAGAAATATTATTGTAAAATATAATTGCTTTTTGAAATATTGCAATTTTTTATATACTTTAAAATATAATTTATTTCTGTGACACAGCACTGAACTTTTAGCATCATTCCAGTCTTCAGTGTCTCACAATCCTTCAGAAATCATTCTAATATACTGATTTATTATGTGTTGAAACTCCTGCTTAATATTTTTTTTGGTACCTGTGATAATTTTGCAATGTCTATGTATATGTATACACTGTATTGTATGTATTGTACCATGTGTTTCTCTTCTGTCATAAAGCCTGAACACAAGAGACTTTTGAAACAGCTTGACTTTACAATGAATGCAGTGATGTTATCTTCTGTTAGTTTATAAGCACTGGATCTCCGTATCAAACAAGCTCTAATAGTCTCATACTGAACACTTTTTTCTTTATGAATGAATCCTGTCAGATCACACATATGAAACAATGCATCATTACTGCTATCATTTTCTACATCTACAGTAGATAACGCATCTTTCATTTTCTTTGGCTTGTTGTGTTTGTGTTAGTTTTTATTGTGGGTGTGTGACTTTGACTCCTCCTGTTTCCTCCACGCAGACAGAACTTCATCATCCTCCATCTCCTCAGCCACCCGCGCCCTCGCCCTCTGTTTAATCTGAGCAATGAAAGCAGATATTTCCTCGTCTTCCTCATCCTTCTGAGCTGTATTAGCAGTCCTCACAGTCTCGTAGCTAGCACATGATCTCCTGGCTCTGTAACCAATATCTTCATCTAACTCAGGCAGAGACCTCCGGGATCGATAGGTAAACTCTGGACTGGGATCTCGAGCCAAATCAATGTCATCCTCATCAGCCCGACGCCTGGAGGCAAACCTCGAGGCGAAGCTGTATTCCTCCTCTTCGTCGTCATTGACTGAAATCGAGCTCCTGCGGCTCGGGAAGTCAAACTCCGAAGGTTCCATGTACGAGGGCCGAGACATATGGGGCGGCTCGCCGTCTCCATCGTAAGGTGTAGGTTTGCTCTGAGGAGGTCTTACGTTTTCGAGCCATTCATCGATGCTACTGCTGGGGTTACTGGCTGAAGCTGGCAGGTTCAGGATACCGGAACGACCGTAATCTCTTTTAGGTTTGGGTTTCTCAGGGGTACGGGTTGCCAAATCATCAAATCCATTTGTTTTTTCTTGATTTGCTTCTTCGTCGTCCTCCTCCTCCTTTGGTTTCTTCTTCTTGTATAATGTACTGCGCTTGTTGTCTTCTGCGATCTTCTTCACCTCGTAGGACGCCATCTTGTCCCGCATGTCAGACTTGAATTCTTTCTCCATGGTGTCCAGCTTGTGCAGGTTGACCTGGTCTTGGAAGAGGCTGTAGAGAGGCACGCTGGTCGTCGTGATCTTGCTCCTTCGGGACGCTGAGGAGAGGATTGAAGCTCCTCCAGCAGAAAGCACAGACTCTGCCCGTCCACCAGCCGAGAGGACAGACCGAGCCCTTCCAGACAGCACGGATTCGGCCCTGCTTCGGGAAGAGAGCGTGGATCCACTCAGCATTGAGGATCTGTCATCATCTGCTCCACGTCCAAGACCCAGGCTGTACACCGATCCCGCTCTGGAAGGGGCGAGGTTTACCCCCATCATCATCTCGGCTTGCTTCTGCACGAGAGTCTCGTTGACCACATTGGCTATCCAGTTCTGGATGTTGGCAATGTTGACCATGGGCTCTCCGTTAGGGCCGAGGACTGCAGCCGGAGGCTCTGGGGGAACTGGAGGCTGAGATCGGATGCTACGTCCTGAAAGGACAGAAGACCTGCCGCTGAGCATAGACGTGTTATCATCTCCGGCGGTATCACTTGCGGTGGGGAAAGCTCCAGCGCAGAAGGCGGACAGTGGGATGCTTCCGCTCAGAGCACTCTCAGTCTCCCAGCCGCACACCGACTGACTCTCCTCCAGTGTCTTCCTCGTGCGCTCCAGAAGCTCCTCGCGCCGCTGTCTTTTCTTGATCGTGGCTGGGTCCTCACCTCGGCTCATCTGCAGAATCTCATCCTTGTCCTCTTCGCCACCGTGCTTCTTCTGCTGCTTGAGCTTCCAGGTCTGATACGCCGTCAGGTTGACATCCTCCAGTGAGGGAGCCGGAGCTTCCGTCTTGGCCTCCGCTTGCTCTCCGTTCTCATCTTTCTTGTTCCACCCGAACTGAATCCGCTTGATCTTCCATCGTTCGAGAGGCGTTAGGTTCTCCTTGTTCTTCTTGCAGAAGTTGTACATGGAGCTGCTGTCCGAGAGGATGCTCTCAACATCGTCATCGATGCGTTTCTGGCTGGCTTGGCTGTCTTCGTTGTCCTCTTTAAGGCGGTATCGAGCGGCGGCCTGCTCCTCGATCTCCTTTAGTCGTTGCTTCCAGAGGTCAGAGAAGCTGCTGTGGCTTGCTGTGGACCCTGCGTCTGAAGCGGGCCGTCGGGGATGACGCCTGATGCGTTCCTTCACCATTCGGACCTCCTCACTGGTAACGCTTTCCACGTCCTCGGGTTTCTTGGCCAGTGGTCTCCCAGCATCCAGCAGGGACTCAGTATCCTCTCCGTCACACCTCAGCTGCGCCTCCCACCAGTCCTCATTCTGGTACTTCTCGTTGCGCTTCTGCCACTCTCTTATCATGCTGTCCACATCCCCATCTTCCTCCTCTCCATCCTGTCCAGGGAGCGCCGGGTCCTCTGCGGTCAGCTCTATGTCAGGTTTGCTCGGGCCACCTATAAGTCCAGCTCTAAGAGCGGCAGCAGCGGCCGAAGATGCGACGCTGCTCATAATGCTGCCGCCGTCTTCCTCCTCATCCATCATGATGGACTCGGCTTTAACCCCGAACATGCTCTCCTCCTCATCTAGACGAGCACGGGTGTCGATGACGGAGCACTGGCTGAGTGTGTCGTCATCGTCTTCATCTCGCTCCTCCATCAGAGTCTCGTTGAGTTGGCGCAGCTGCTTTATGAAGCCCTCATTGGGGTTGATGGCACGTTTCTTCCTGATCTCCAGCAGGGCCTCCATGATGCTCATGTTCTGGAAGATCATCAGATACGCAGCGACAAGCACCGCTGACCGGCTCACGCCCATCATTGAGTCCACCAGTACCTTGCCTACATGAAGAGGAAAACAAACAAAACAAATCCTCAGGTTAATGTAATGACACTGTTATATTTGTCACACAAACTGAAGATAGAAATGCCATGTTAATTTCTGGCAATTAATTGCACTAACCCTAACCCCGAAATGAATTTATCTGAAAAATGTACTATTAATCATTGTCCTCCTGCGTTACTGACACAAATGAAGAAAGGTTTACACTCACATAAGGTGGTTTGAAAAAAGGATTATTTAGCAAAACTGCAATGGAAAGGTTTTTTTTTTTTTTGCATTAAATCTTTAATGCAAAGCGAGCTACTGTAAAGCTGCTACACTGTCTGTATAGTGTTGATGTGAAGTATTTCTTTCAAAGCGCCTGCAGCCAATAAAATTAATATTAATAAAGCTTGATGTCAGGAACAGAATGAGGAGGAGACAGAGCATTTGTAAGAAACAAAACGAATGGCAGGGCAAACTTTAACTTTCTGAAACTTCTGAACCAAAGATCATCTACTCTCCCTCCTGTTGTGCCAAAACGAGAGCTGATGCTGAGTGGAGACGTCTACAGTGTCATTGTATGAAAGAAGAAGACTGTGGCTATCAGTCTGTAATACATCTCATGTGACAGGACAGGATGTGACATGCGGCCAGGTATGGTTTCCCATACTAGGAATCTGTGCTCTGCATTTTACCCATCCAAGCGCACACACACACCCGGAGCAGTGAGCAGCCAGTGCTGTGGCACCCGGGGAGCAGTCGGGGGAACACTACCTTGCTCAAGGGTCTCACCTTAGTCGTGGTATTGAAGGTGGAGAGAGCGCTGGTTATTCACTCCCTCCACCCACAACACCTGCCGGACCTGGGACTTGAACCCTCAACCTTTGGGTTACAGGTCCACCTGCCTATCAATTAGGCCACGACTGCCCAAAGAATATCTTTGTGTTTGGCAGGAGGTGTGTTTTCACAGGTTTGGGATGACATGCTAGTAAATGGATTTTTTTTATTGCCATTATATTTTGCACATATAATTTAAAACAGACTATTTAACCATTAAAGCATAGTGACAACTAGACTTCTCAGAGAGTAAGAACAATCACCATAGCAAGGTATTTAGAGTATAACAAAGAAAAGAGAAAAATAAAATATATTTAACACTAATATATTTCTTAAATATTTGTTTCCAGTAGGAGGATAGGAAAAAAAAGAAATATTCTAAACCTTGCACCTTTTTTTTTACAGTTGACTCAATATTCTTATTTAAAATGGGGTATCTGTTTGGGTTTTCTTTATTTTTTTTATTCACACAGGAAATCGGCTAAACTTTTTAATTCAGAGCAAAATATAATAAAACCTCATTTAGAAGCTGTATTTTTGGCTCAGTGAATATGAGCTTTTCTAAGCCAGCTAGATGTTTTCGGTGTGATCTTGTGTGAGCTACAGCCCTGGGTTCACTGACCCTGCATCACTAAATAATGTCTGGAGAGGAATAAGTGCAGCGTAACTCCAGATCATACCTATGTTAAGTATGATCAAGTATTATGAACACTGTTTTTGAAAGTCTATATGATTATTTTATAAAAAACTAAATCTGCCAAAGAGAAGACTAAATGAGAGAGGATCAGTGCTAAACTAATGATTCTCACGTCTATAACCAGCGCTTTCTTCACTGCTGCGTGACGCTCTGCTTGATTCAGGCTGAGAACAGGTTCCTATCTATCTGTGTCAGGAACTCTAAAAATAAGTGAGTGAGACCGACAGAGTCCAGGCCGCTGGCTCAACTCACTATCTGAAGATTATTTGTCTCTGGGTTAGCGCATAGGCGGTACCTAATCAAATGATTATGTAAATTATAATGAGTAAATTTTGAACTACGTTTGCTAAAACTTTAAATGTTTGAATTAACAATAAACAAGCAAGTCCTGCCCAGAAGTAACTCTAAAGTAATGTAACGCATTAGTTTCCATAAAAAGTAACAAAGTAACGTAGTTAGTTACTTTTTTAGGGAGTAACGCAACATTGGAATGCATTACTTTTAAAAGTATCTTTCCCGAACACTGCTTATAGATGTGGATTATTAGTCTTATCCTACAGTGTATTATAGTTTCTCTCCTGGACAGAGGACGGTTTTCTCACCTCTGTGTGTCAGTAAAGCGTCGTCCAGGAACTCTGCACACGAGCGGAAGTGAGGAGAGATGTCTGCGTCTGGGAAGTCGTCCACCTCGATGCCCATGTAGGTGATGTTCATGCCTTGGTAAAAGACCGGTCCGGTGTAGACCCCGGTGCCGTGAGCGGCGTTTAACACATGAGTGATGCCCAGCCGCTTCAGACGGCCTTTATTCACCGCCACCGATCTGCAGCACAGTCATAAACACCAGATATTACGGTATTAACACTCCTCACTGTAATTACTCCTGCACTACTGAAGACTGAGCTGGAGTGAAGAGGACTGGAGTAAATGTAGCACACAATGTCATACAGTGTCTCGGATTAGTTTCAGAGTTTGAAGGAACATTATTAACATCTGTGTCTCTGGAGCAGAGCAGCAGTCTTCAGCAGCTCAGGGACATGTGTAGAAATAGACAACAATCCACTGTATGAGTCACAATTATACTTTTCTCTTGTATGCCAAAAATGATTAGAGTAAAGATCATGTCCCATTAAGATACTTTGTGCATTTCCTACCATAAACATATTAAAACTTCATTTCTGATTAGTAATATGCATTGCTAAGAAGTTCATTTGAAGATGATTTTCTCAATATTTAGATTTCTTTTGTCCCTCAGATTCCAGATTATTGTCGTATCCTAACAAACCAGGCATCAGTGGAGAGCTGATGTACTGTATTCAGATGATGACCTCAGCCTCTCATGTTCTAATGTCTTGGTGTGGACTCACTTCTCTGCGATGTAGAGGCCGGGCCAGACCTCGTTGACGGGGTCGAAGGGCGCCTCCAGACGGTCTTGGGTCAGCGCTCTCTGGATGTCCAGCACACAGGGCGTGTTGTAAGGGCTGCGGTCATCCATCATGTCCTTCACTCTGTTGTAGAGATCCTCCACCATCAGCTGCTCGGCTGACTCCAGCAGGCTCTCAGGGGCCGCCGGGGACCGCAGCTCTCTGGAGCCCAGCTCTGAGACCGGACAGACAGAGTCAATCAGAGACCCGACTCAACACAAGTGTCTACTCTAAGCACTATAGACGCTTAACCAGTCGACTGACCGCATGCTAGTGACTGTGTGCTGCAGACAGGGTTAGAATTAAAATACTACCCGTCCACATCACATCCTGTGTGATATTGTTGCAAAACAACAACAGCATTGTAAAAAAGAAGCTGTTTCAGTATTTCTACTTTAAAGTTTCATCTGTTTGTGTTCATTATTGAAGCTTGGTTCCACTCAGACATTAACATGAATAAATACATTAAAAAAGGTAACTGCAACTTGACTCACAATTAAGATTTCTTCTAAGTTT
The DNA here is from genome assembly GCA_032361165.1 of Enteromius paludinosus. Lineage (NCBI taxonomy): Eukaryota > Metazoa > Chordata > Actinopteri > Cypriniformes > Cyprinidae > Enteromius > Enteromius paludinosus. The sequence continues at coordinate 17,482,118 of JAUMHQ010000044.1, read as the reverse complement.
CCACAGTTTTCAGCAGTTTTCATTTTTTAGTATTTCTGAAATGTTCTAGCAATTTCTGACAGAAAATTGATTCAAGTACACTCTTTTAATTAAAATAAAGGCTTCTTCACAGTGATGCCACAGAAGAATCTCTTTTGGTTCCACAAAGAACCATCTCTTTCTTAGCTTTTTATAATCTGAAGAACCTTCTTTCACCACAGAGAAGCTTTTATGAAACAGAAAGGTTCTTCAGATGTTGAAGGTTCTTTATGGAACAATTTAGACATAAAGGTTCTTCTAAAACATCGTGAAGCACTGAGTAAATCTTCTGATCTGTCCATCAGCTGCTAAAGGCCTGGTTCAGACCTTCACTGATGATCTTCTTGGCAGCGATGGAGGAGGACAGATGAATGGGCTCCATGAAGATGCTCTCCGCATCAGAGCCGGAGATCATGGAGAAGCGGTCAGACACCGAGGAGAAGCGATCGGACGTCATGGAGAAGCTGTGTGCGATCAAACACACTCTCAGGATCATCACAGCACTACACAGATCTGAAGTTAATCTAATGTTAACTACTGACCTCGGAGAAGGACAGCGCAAGTAATGTGACTGAACATCTCTAACACGTGCTGCTTCATCAGGAACCTGCTGATCCTCGCCGGACGATGCCATCATCTACACACACACACACAGAGAGAGAGAGAGAGAGACACACACAGAGAGAGAGAGAGAGAGAGACACACACACAGAGAGAGAGAGAGAGAGAGAGACACACACAGAGAGAGAGAGAGAGAGAGACACACACAGAGAGAGAGAGAAAGAGAGAGACACACACACAGAGAGAGAAGACATAATTTACAGTTTTTTCAGCTGCTCACACACACACACACACACACACACACACACACACACACACACACACTTTATCTCGTCACACAGTTTCTGAAAGCTGAGACTCAAACAGCAGAAACACACCAAATCTACAAAATCATCCACTAATCCTCGGTCTTTGACTCAACACACAGTTCTCTCTGTAACACAGACACACACACACACACACACACATCTATCAGGAATTAATATCATGGCGGATGATTGCAAATGAGTTTGTGATATTTTGAATGCAGTGCTTCATTTGGTATTTTTGAACCTTACTAAAACTAAACAAGTAACCAAGATAAAGAATTACGTAAAATTATTCATTCTGAAATTATTAACAGAATAACATCATTTCATTATAAAATGAATGTAATTGTAATCCGTCTGAAAAAATATGTCATTTAATTACAGTTGCTTATGAAAATATTAAAGATTTGAAAGAGGCTTACACCTGAATATTTTCAGTCAAAAACAAACAGATTTGATTGATTAATGTTTCAGGAGTTTATTACACAGAATATGATATTTCAGATTTCCTGTCAGGTTTTATGTTTTTTTAATGAACTAAGCCGTTGTTGGATGCCAGAGTTTTCTGTCATAACTATCTACAAAGACTAGATTTCAGAAACATCTTGTTATGCTTCTAAATCTGAGTTTATCCTCAGGATGATCTCAAAGTGAAAAGAGCTGCTGAAGAAGTGCCTTAAAACGAAATGATTAGAATATTAAGTCAAGAGATGAAGGATTGTGAAAGTCTGTTGAGTAATACTGTAAGATTAACTCTGCTTTACCTGATTAACAGTTACAAGAAATCTGTTACATTACTTTCATAAAGTTAAAATTACTACAGTATCCTTCACAACACTGCTGAAAACACACAACAAAAACAACACACATCTGACCACAACAACAACAACAGATGACCACGTGTGTGTGTGTGTGTGTGTGTGTGTGTGTGTGTGTGTGTTTATGTGGTTTATGAGGACACAAATGTGTATAATGAC
>JAUMHQ010000044.1:17458931-17479089 GCA_032361165.1 Enteromius paludinosus | reverse complement strand
TCTTTGTGGGGACAATTGGTCCCCATAAGGTGATAAATACCAGGTGCACACACACACACACACACACACACACACACTCACATTGAGTGTTAAAAGAAATGATTAACACATCTTAGTTACATCAGTGAGGCCCTTGTGTGTGTGTGTGTGTGTGTGTGTGAGAGAGAGAGAAAGTGTGTAAACCACAAAAACACCACACACTCTTTCAGCTCGTCTTTATTTGACCACAGATGACAAAATTTATAACAGAAACATTTACAGAAAGCACGCAAAAATAATCTAATGTACAAAAACATGTTAGTCAGAATATATACTGCTCTTCAGTGACGGCAGATTTATTACTCTATAAACCTCTTGTTAAATATATCAGAACCTCTCTAAACTCTTTCAATAGGTGATCCGCAGAGATAACAGTGGAGTGTTCACATTTATAACAGGAAAAACCCGCAGGAGTTATAAGGCACAGAAACACACACACCACAGACACAAACACGATAATCCATCAGAGACGACAATCAGGAGAAATGTGATCATGGTCTGACATTAAATGAGTCTAAGAGTGTTTAACAATAACAACAGTGCTTCAGTCTCTCTAATGCACACACACACACACACACACACACACACACATACTTGCATTTGTGGTGTAAGTCGCTTTGGATAAAGCGTCTGCTAAATGAATAAATGTAAATGTGTTCTGGGGTCTCTCCATAGGTGTAATGGTGTTTATACTGTACAGACTGTATGTGGTATTGTCCTACACTGACCCTACACCTAAACCTACCCCTTACAGGAAACTGTGTAGCTTTTGAACTTCATCAAAAACTGTCTAAGCCTTTTGTTTTACAGGGACAAGTGTCATCATAAACCATGTTTACGTTGTAGTACCCATGTCATTATACACATTTGTGTCCTCGTAAACCACAAATCTCAACACACACACACACACTAACACAGAAACCACACACACTCTCACTCTAAAACAGAGACCACGCACACACACAGATTCTGGTTATAGTAACATTATCTCTCTCGGTCTGGTATATATATATATATATATAATATATTATATGACGCTTTTTTAATATAAAGAGCTCATATCAAACTTCTTAGGCAAAAGCAAACATATAAAAATAAAACAGACATTTTGTTGATCATAAAGTGTTTATCTAATCTTCTTTAATACAGCACTCTTCATGAATCTGGTACAAAACAGAGTAATATCTAGTGAATAAAGGTGCAGAAAGACCACGGTGACTTTCTTCGTTGTTTGCAAAGCGATTAAACCCTGATTCAGTTTGTGTTCAAACAACACTCATCACAAGCACATTTACAAACTATACATACACTAATCTGTCTCAAACGTTAGATGAGGTTTGGACGAGCTACTTCTGGAGCAGCGCTAGTCTTGTGAGAGATGATAGTTAAAGCCCAACCTGTTTTACTCCAGAGTCCAGAGCGGTCATGGAACCTGCTGTAGTTCAACACAACATCCACGAGCAGAGCGAACGCTTGGCTTTCTTTACTGTAGTGGGATTGTGTCGTGGGTCTTATCCCCACAACCGTCCATTCATCACATCATCACTCGTTTAACGAGCAAACCATTAGTTTCTTTACGAGTCAAATTCACCCTGAAGGGTCTGATCGCTCGACATTCAGCACTCGTCTCTTGGTGTCGTTGGTGTGCATATTTTGTATTCATGGCTTGTAGATGCTTCACGAAATCCCTAAGAATTACATCTAGATGTGCGACAGAAGGGTTATTACCCATCAGACACCAGGCGAGGATCACAGTGAAGTGGGCAGATGATAGAATCTGCAGTCCATTATTAAAAAATATTCCTGCATCGTCTGATTTTTAAGGTCTGAGTGTGTTTTAATTCCAACCTGAAGACCATCGGCTCCAGAACGACCCCGTGCTCATTTATAAAGCTTGAGTTCAGCTGTTCGTGTGTGTGTGTGTGTGTGTGTGTGTGAGTGTGTGTGTGAGTTACAGTGCAGTTTGTGAGCGAGACGCAGTCTGTGCGGATTCATCTGAAATACTGAGGATCTGAATCAAAGCACATGCATTCTGTGTCCTTCTCTGGATGGGATTCGAGCACTAGACACACTAGTAGATTTGAAAGATCAACCTTCATGAATGTACAATTATAACCCTCGTAACTACAATGACCATCTCATTTAATGACAACCATAATGACATAAAATGGAATTGAAGTGACTTAAATTAATATCATATCTACAATTTTTTGGATACTCAGCTCAGTAAAATAGTTCGAATCACATCAGCTGATGCGATCAATCCAACACACTGATCACTCGTCAACATCAACAACCTCGTTTCTTAAAGTGCAGAGAGAAAATATGCTTGTGCTGTGAATCAGGTGCTCGCTCTGAAGCTGAACACCGGCCGTGTTTCTTATCGAGAGGATCCAGCACAGACTGTGACTCACCGGCGGTGTGTGTGTGTGTGTGTGTGTGTGCGAGAGAGATTGTACGCCGCATGTGTGCTAGCTCCAGGGTTGCGCTCAGTTCGTGTCGGAGTGAGGTAGCAGAGGCAGGGCAGCTTCGCTGGGGTCCGAGTCGCTGGAGCTCAACAGTGCCTCCATCTGTTTCTCCAGCAGCGCCGCCAGCTGGCTGCTCTTGTCTGCGCAGTTGTCGGTGAACTGCAGGTAGGGCGTGCTCTTCAGAGCGTCGGGCAGACAGGGCACCAGGTGCAGTGCTCCGCCGGGCGTCACGCCCTTCACACAGGTGTAGAAGTCCTGCGGCGGGGCGGGGCTTAGAATCATGCTGTAGTCCATGCCTGGGACGCACATGAGCTCCGGGTGGGCGGAGCCAGGGTTTGAAGGAGTCAGGGCTCCCCCACAATCAGGGGTGGGACCATGGTTCGGAGGAGGCGGGGCTCCCTCACAAGACGGGGCGTGGTCATGATGAGAAAGAGGTGTGGCTCCCTCACAGTAGGGGGCGGGGCCACGGCAGTACGGCGTAGGGCTGCAGCTCGACGGTTGTCTGTCTGTGATCGGTGCATCCTCGCGTTTATACGGAGTCACAGCCGCACCCGGGTCCATGCTCACATTGTACCACGTCTCCATGCTGTACTGCGGTGACTTGTAGCCGTGAAAGTTGGAGAAATGACGATTGATCTCGTCCACTTTTCCCTTCTGGAGGAACAACACAGGACAGGAGGTAAAGCAGGTGATCCAAACACTACTAATATCTCAAACAGGTGTGATGTGTGACTCTCGGACCTTCAGCAGAACCGGTTCAATCCCTCGGATACGCGGCTTGGGAATCGGTGGCAGGAGGAAGGATTTAATTCTGCAGGAACACAAGCAGAGAAACAGGTCAATGACACATTTAGTTGGGGACACTTCATTTCTAGCGATAGTCGTCGATTTGATTACATAGATCCGATTTAAAATGAGCTGATCTAGACAAGGACGTATCTCCATTCAGTAATGAAATACTGTTAGCTAAACGTCAGTGTTTAATCTTGTCGTTATACATCACTATCCCTCTATTCTCCAATCACGTGTTCAGTACTGTTGAAAGTGTTATAGTGTTTAAACTGAAAGACTTTCAGATCACATGACCCAATGTTTTATTCACAACAGAACAACTGTTTAATCTGAGAAATGAGCTCATTTCTGATCTGATGTCTGCTGCAGGTCTCAGAACAGTTGTGGCGGGGTCATGTTTATCATGGTGTAGCATCGTCTTCTTCTCAGAACAGTTTGAAGACGTCTGAGCATCGAGGTTATGAGTTTCTGGAGTTTTGGTGCTGGATTTGGTCCCATTCTTGTCTGATCCACGTTTCCAGCTGCTGAAGAGTGTGTGGTGGTCTGTGATTTGGTGCAGTGCCTGAGAGCCTGACGACCACGAGCATCCAACAAAGATCTTCAGCCTTGTCCCTCACACACAGAGGTTTCTAGAGCTTCTCTGTAGATGATGGGATCTTTGAAGTATTCTGCAATCTTTTTACACACTCTTTCACAGATTGAAGAGCCTCTGCCCATCTTTACTTCAGAGAGACTCTTCCAAGAACAGACCACATTTTCAAAAACCAGCAATAATTAAAATCTGTGTGTACACACACTTTATAAATGAGGCCCCACTTTTACAGCTAATCATGTTACAGACCTGATGTCGATTAACTTCATTCGTTTCTAGTGTTCCCCAGCTGACTCTTTCCAAATGTCTTGCTTTTTCAGCTCTTTGTTGCCCCTGAGATCTGGAGCAGGCATCAGACTTAAAATAAGCTCATTTGGAGGATAAAAGTCAACAATTTCTGAGTCGAAACATTTGTCTTTCAAAAACATCCCAACAATGGATATCATATATATCTATATATATATATCACACACACACTTGACTAATATTGTTTTTATACTATTTTATATCTTCTAAGCCTCACTTTTTGCATTTCTAAATGTTCATTAATTTCAGTTTATTAGTCTACTTTATGAATCTAAATCAGTTTATTTATCTACTTCTCAGTGTAGGTGATCGTAGGTTTTTGGTCATATACAGCCAGGATTCATTTTTTTTTATATTTTTTCATATATATAAATATACATACATACATACATCTTCTTCCGCTTATCCGGGGCCGGGTCGTTCATATATATTTATATGAATGCATTGGTGTTTATGTTCTATGTGTTTCTCAAAGCTACACTTGAAGTAAGAGAAAACGTGAAAGATGTCTGCAGTTTCATGACTCTTCATGACTGAATGTTCCCATGTGACCCAGATCCATCCACAGATTCAAAAACTCATGTCGACAGTCTGTCGATACCAAGACCAGAACTCACTGACCTCTTGCCTCGTGGGGCGATCCCAAATCCCACGATGAGGAAGACCAAGACGGTGATGCTGCTCACGAGGATCAAGGCCAGCATCCGATCTGAGAAAGAGAGCCACAGAGCCAGGTTTAGAGCTGCGACTATCAGTCGTGACACACAGATCCTGTATATGTGTGTGTGTGTACCGGACAAAGGTCTGCTGCTGATGTTGACGGTGATGGACTCGCTCCATGCGCTCCAGTGTCTGCTGTTGGTGGAGCGGCAGCGCACCATGAACTCGTACAGTCCCACCGGCAGATCCAGCTCCACGTGAGGCTCGCGCAAACGCTCCTTCAGCTAGAGACACAGATCACACACAAGCCCTCAGTCACACATCTGCCTTACAGTTTTTTGAGCTTTTTACATTTTCAAAACTTTGCCCATTTTTTTCTAACTTATACACACAAATACGAGAATTGGACACATCCTGCAAAATAAAGCCCTGCATTCAAAACATCACAAACACATCTCAATATGCGTTTCAAACATTCCAAACACCTTTGCCATATTATTATTATATTGCTGGATATATCATACACGCACAGTTATTCAGAACCTTAACCTCTTCTTTCTTGAGCTCCTGCGTACATTTTTGTACAAGACAGGTACAAGAAAGTTGCTGTCAGAGAGACAGTTCACAGTAAACACGAACGCAAGATTGAAACTCTTTAATGTACTGTAAGCGTTTTTGGTTGTAAATACAGTATTACACAGAACGAAAGAAAAGCAACAGATCAGGCATGTGTAGTTGTGTACTTGTGTGTTCAAGCGAGGCAACCTGATTGGTTGTTTTGAAAAAGGAAATCAATTTACTTTCTGTTAAGGCTGGTGTGTTACAGAAAGAATTGTGACTTGTGTTTTGCAAAAAGTGTTTTATGAAATTGAAAAGCCAGTTAAAGTGTATGAGTTTGCAGTTTTGGTGTGCTTCTGCTGCTTGAGAGTCTACTTTCAGAAAGAAACACTCATTTCTGTTCTACGGTTATTGTGATGAACAGCGTGGTGTCGTACCCTCCAGTTCTCCGGCTGAGAGAGGTGTCTGTAGCGCAGCTCGTAGATGAGTGTGAGCCATCCCTCGCGCACCTGTGACTCGACGGGAAACAGCCAGGACAGCAGAATACCGCGGCCCAGTTCACTCATGCTCTCGTTCAGCAAGAGGTACGTCAGGTTAAAGGGTGGGTCGGTCTCCACTGAGGACCAAGCACATGAGACTCGTTAACAGACATGATGAATCATCAGCCTCCAGCAACCCTCAGGAGAGGCAGAAGAGTTCATTAAGACAAGATGAGCTGCGAAAGCATAAACATTTATACTCTTATCTGCGTATGAACAATCATATCTTAGAAAACTTTATTTGGGTCCACAAAATACTGACTATAAGAATCTTTGCAAGTGTATGTCAATTTATGCTACTAACCCTAATCCTAACCTAATGGAGTGTAGGGAGAGATAAACACACAGACTCTTTGGGACATCTCAATATCTGGAGTAAGAAAACGGCATGTACTGTATGCTAGGTTAAGAAAGGTAAATAAATGACTGTGCCGAGAGCCGTGGTCAGATACTAATATTGCCTACGTCAGAGGTGTAATGCGTCACCTATATCAGCCACATCCATGCAGTATTTGTGCGAGGAGATGGGTCCGGTGCGCGTGTGTGCTGTCACGTTCATGCAGTAAACCTCCCAGATTTGAGTGTGTTTGGCATCGAAGAAGCAGCTGTTGTCGCCGCTGCTCACGTAATCGGGACACTCCTGAGGAGCCTGCTGACTGCGGGCGACAGGACCATCATCTCATTCACACTCTGCTGAAAGCACACTGATCTAGTGACATCTGAGTATCTGTAAAGTGTGCTCGTCTGGTGTCTCACCCTGTGGTGTACTGGAGTGTGTAGCTGACGTTGTTCTGATTCGGGATCGGACGCCACCAGCAGGTGAAGATCTCCATGTTGGGCGAGCGGCAGTGGTAAATATACGGCCTTCTTCCATCTGCAAAGTAAGGAACGACAACTTCAAATCTCAATGAAGATGTTAATTGACATGCTTTAATGATTACTGTATTAGCGTCCACAGCAATGCACAGTAATGTTTGGGATATTGTCAGTGCATGCCACAGATTTATCATGGACGTGATCGATCTGCTGATGACATCACTGAATCAACAATAAACTGACTTTAACTGGAAAACTGACTGTTTGCTATCGTCCTCTATTTAGAACTGCTTTACAGCAGTTTGGTAAGTTGATATTTGCATTTGTAGTTGATTTTGCATTATCAACACTTGGTTTTCCTGTTTATCACTGTGCAGCTGCTTTGCCTCAGTCTGTGGTGTATAAAGCTCTATAGAAATATAGGTGGCATGACTCATAGGGAAAGAGCTTGCACTACGCAAACTACGGTAGGTGTACCACAAGGGTCAATACTGAGTATATTGCATTTTTTTGTTCTCAGATGGTTGGTTGTCAAATGTATACAGATAACACAATTATTTATGTAATAGCAGAAATGTTAACCATTTAAGAGAAATGTTCATCAGGCAATGAATCAGTGTTCCTTGTGATGCTTTTTTTCCTCTCTTGGTGGTTTTGATTTTATTTAGAAGCCTAACTAGTGACAAGGGCACTTGCTTTATGCTACGTATATGCCCTTCGTACACGGCATCGGTGGTCTGTGTGTAAGGTCTAGTGTATAGTCCCGTTATATAAACAAATAAATAAATAAATAAATAAACAATAAAAACTACACAGAAGTCAGTTAGAAGAAGCTAGAGATTCAAGTTTTTAAATGTGCATGTTTTTTTATTTTTCCCACAAATTCATGGTTGAACTAGTCCAGTGGTGTCAAACTCAATTCCTGGAGAGCCACAGCTCTGTATAGTTTAGCTCCAACCCTAATAAACCACACCTGATTCAGCTAACCAAGGTCTTCAGGATCACTAGAAACTTACAAGCAGGTGTGATTTGGAGCTAAACTCGGCAGAGCTGTGGCCCTCCAGGAATTGGAGCTGGAAAATGAGCCTATTTAAAAAAACAAAAAGTGAGTGGTGTTGTTTTAGGTCAGAAGTGAGAGGTGTCTGGACTGTAATGACTGTCCTGTGCAGGTGGATCCGAGCGGAGAGCTGCTGCTGCTGGCTCAGGGCGGCTGTCCCTGGAAAGAGCATCTCTTCTCGCTGGAGAAGGAGCTGAAGGTGGACGTGCTCATCAAGTTTGTGCTGTACTCTGATCAGAACGGACACTGGAGAGTCCAGTGTGTCCCGGCCGGACTCAACACCTTCCAGAACAGGTGCGTCTTTTCCTGTCAGCCTGAACACTTTCACTCCATCATATATAAGAGATGGACAATAACCAATAATGTGTAAACTGTATTCATCAGTTAATGTCTATGCTTGCTAGGCGGTTCTACAGTGAATTACTCCCTGGGCGAGACCCCCTCTAAAGGGTTAATTATGAGGAAAAGAAACAAACTCACAAACACGCTGTTCCTAAAGACATGATGAGCGCTATGTGTTAAAAAAGACCAATCACAAGAGTGGAGAGATCTGCCGTTTGATTGTCCCACCAGTGTTCTTGACGAGCGAGCAGGGGTCGAGCAGCTGAGAGTGTTGTGCGCTCTCGCCGTGCAGAAATGCTCCCTCACGAGACACGCGCACGTCTCGTTCTTGTGTGCGCTAGATCTGAAACTAGGCTATTGAAATGTCACAGCCACAGGTAGGCTATGATGGATAATAGAAAAGCAGAGCATTTTGTGCTTGTGGGTTAGGGTTCACGTGTCATGAAAAAATTACTCGCTCGGTTTTGGACTTCCAGCATGAGTGTCCTCTGATAGCAGTCAAGCACACACTGCAGGAGTGACCTCCCGATTCCATACCATCACGATACTGGGGTGTATCCAGGACGACGTGCATGTCTTGTCTCTTAATTTGAATGTAGATTTATTCAGGATTCTCACTGTATATAAACCATCAGACTGATCTGTGCCGCCAACAAACATGATATAAAATATGAAGAATAATAGACATCATATAGAACACATTTTCTAAATGGTACAGATCACACTACAGGAAATGTCAGTTCCACTGGCCCAAATGATGAATATTACAAAAAGAACTGTACTTGTTTCAAGCTGTCAAGACTAAACTCAATCTTATTAGCCTTTTGACACAATTTGGAAAAGAATCAAAATGTACAAATTATAGGTGTGTGTTTATAATATTCTGAAGGAAATGTGCGTTCTTTGGAAGAAAGGCTGAACAAGCACAGTTCCAGTTGGAAGCGATCTGTGCGCGCGTGACGTCTCCTGTCAGGATCTGACACTCGTCTGCTGCCCGGTTGCTAGTTTCTCCGTAGCTTGTTAAGCATCTTATTTTGAGCAATGGAAACACAAATTAGTTGAATAATCGAAAGAAATTTCTGATCGTGCTCCATAACGCGGTGGTTATTTACACCTCATATCATATGCAAACGATTGTGTAACCGTGGCAACGACTGACCGTTATCAGCCCTGCAGTGGAAAACCGTTCCCGCCACCTCCTTGTAGCTTTCTGCTTCTCACCATCGTTCGCCCATGCCTAACACCAGCACTGCTGTCGTGTCTGTAGATTGAGTCTTCTGGAGGAATGGCGAGGGGTCCGTGACGAAGCTCTGTCCGAGCTGAGCGGGATCCCCGACTGCATCTTCGTCCACGCCAGCGGCTTCATCGGAGGGAACCGGACGCAGGAGGGAGCGCTGGAGATGGCCAAGAGAACCCTGCAGACCGCACCCAGACCGTTACCCAGCTCCTGACCTGGCGTACTCTTGCGCTTGTGTTAATGCTTTGCTTTGTGTTCACTGTGGAAAATACAGAACTTTACACAGATGTTGTGTATTATTTTTTCACACTTAAAGAACTATAGTGATCTTTTACACAGATGATGAAAATACTGAGCTTGTTCTAAAAAATGGTTTGTTCATACACGTAAACTTGACATAATATCAGACTTAGTCTGGGTACCGAGGGGTGTACTGTTGTTGGACCACATACACCTCACAGACTCGACATCCTCGAGAAGATGTTTGAGCCGGTTTAGATGTGTTGCTCATCTTCAGTCCTTCTTGCACTTCTAGTGAAACCTCAATGATTCATGTGTGACTAAACGCTAATCTTGAACTTTACACATACTGCAGCACATTTCTTGCTGTGTTACCGGGTTTCTGGCAACATGACAATCCTCGGCGTACGCAGGACGTTGCCTCGAGTTATGGATGTGTCTCAATCTAGGCTTACTTTTGGTCATTTTGTGATGCGCTGTTGTGGGTTGACGGAATAGTGTTTGTTACGTCTACTGTATAAATAACTTCTCAACGACAAAAAAACGTAACAAAAATATGGAATTTCCAATGACCGTTCATTCCATATTTACATACATGAATTTTTGAGCAAAAAATGTCCTTTCGTTGCATACCTTGTGTTAAAATAATGACTAGCACTACAAAAGCTGAGAGTACGATGGCTTCTAAAACAAAGCAAGGAAACAACTCGTCTGAACTCGACCGCACCGCTGGACAGTACTCGAAGAAAGAACCATTGTTTGCACAATTTGAGAGATTCAATACTGTGGTAAAGGTACCTCTTCCCATAACTGTTACCATATTATCTATTTGTTTTGACCACTGCTATCTAGAATAACTTTAAGAAGTTCGGTAGACGCACTCTTTACAGACTCATTTAATTTTGGTTTCAGTTTAGAATGTGACACAAACACAATACTGTGGTTTTTTTATCAAATAAAGAACGGTCTTCTTATTCCGTGCTCGGCTCACCATGAATTGTGACTCCTAAATCAGCAGATAATGTTTCAGTTGATGTTGCTGGTAGATATAATGTTATCTGCACACATAACTAACTGTCCTTGCAGGTCATCTATAAAATAGAAATAACTTCCTAGAGGCACACCACATTGCAACTCTTTAACTTATGAATAACTTCCATTATGAAGCACACGTTTCCTCTCAGTCAGGTAGGTTTGAGGCTGAGCGAGTGAGAGTGCAGCAGGCGTTTCTGAGCTGTTCTCACCAGCTCTTTTATATGCCAGTCACTTTACTACAGGGCTGTTTACAAGCTGGAGATCTGAAACCATTTAGCTGTACACAACTTCAAGATGAGAAGAAGAGTTAAACTATGGGAAATAAATTTGAAGGAGTATGACCTCTCAGAAAACGTCCAACAGCTGAAAATTCAGATCAGAGCAACAGCCAAGTCCCGAGGCTTGTGTTTATTATGAATACATTTGCAAAAGAGTTTTTGCTCTGTCAGTATGGTGTGTGTGGAGTGCAGACTGATTCATTTAAAGCAGTTTAACAAGGCATCAACATAACAAATTGTAAAAAATAAATAAATACTGATGAATACTTTTGCAAGGCGCTGTGTGTGTGTGTGTGTGTGTGTGTGTGTGTGTGTGTGTGTGTGTGCGCGTGTGTGTGTGTGTGTGTGTGCGTGTGTGTATTCTTCCGGTGTTAAATTAAAAAGACCTGTTCATTGGGTGGTAAGTCAATTTCAGGAATATAACACTTGCAGATGATGATATTGTTTGCTATCTGTAAGTCTCCTGCAAACCAAGTAGCAACTATAACACGGTCTTTTCTAAACACACACATCTGGAGTGGGCTTTCAGTTAGTGATCAAGAGCGTCCGGTAACACAGCGCCACCCAGCAGTCTCTAGTGGAGGATCCATTCTTAGCCCAGTTTCCTTTTCATTAAACATGTTACCCTTATATATTCTAGATTTCACAAGCATGGAGGAGGCCCTCACTACTGTCCTTGCATTGAAATTATTAATTTGGTAGAATGCACATTATGTACATGTAGTTACATCTGTAACTCATTTCTGTCATTACATTTATTATTACACTGTTGCCTTAACCTTACCCCACCTGTAAACATACCTGTATCCCACCTCAATTATATTGTACTTATTTTTACATGAGAATCAAGGGTGAATTTATTTCAATTAACAGTTGATTCTTCAGGCTAATTAGCAAGAGGCTTTTATTTATTTTAAACATTTGTTGTTGGTCATTGTTTGTAGATTGTAATAGTGTAATTGTGTGTTATAAATAAATCTAACAGAGGAACTCACACTGGTCATCTCTAAAGTCTGCTGCCACTGTGAAATATAAGCAGACAATGTACTGTATGGAGAGACCGACATTTATTTTAGGAAAAAATGTGCAACAAGTAATGGGAAAATCCATGTATATACACCATTGAGAATTTTTTTTCATTTTTTTATCAAGGTGTATGATGAAAATATTTCGTGACCTGACATTGTATGAGCTTGCGTTCTTTGTTTTCAGTAACAATAACATCCAGTTTCCACGTAAGAGTTGCACTGCTTTGAAAAATCTTTAAAAGTTGTGTTAATCAGTATAGGCTATTCTTCCTAAACTGCACATCCAGGAGTCGTTCTATTTCGCCAGTGGTCAAACATCAGACAAACACACTCGAGGACGTCCTGTATCCTCTCAGGGTGATGTTTAGATCCTTGTGTTCGGTGGAGAGTGTAGTGACCGGCTGCCTGATGACTGAGCTAAACGTCGGGAGGCATCTCTCTTCACCCTGTGCCAAACAAGAGCCACTGTAAGGGTTTGTACTGGACACCATCTTTGCAAAGTGGTTTGATGTCTTTGTCCTTTCTTGGCTTCAAAGGTGCTGTACTGGAAGCTGAGAGTGATCTGATGAGTGTGGATGAGCTCTCAGTCCTTCAGTAACTGTCTGCTAGTGCGCTCGATGAAGATGATCCAGATCTGACGCGCAGCGGCCCAGCAGAGACAAGCCTCGGTTGACCTTGTGATGAAAGACTTTAGCCGACTCTGTCTCGGTCAGCCAGAGTTCGGCTTCTTCTGGACATCACAATTCATAAGTTGACATTACTCTGATGTCCTCATTGACTTATACTGGGCATGCTGTAAAATCACAAGACAAGCCATCGCAGATATACCAACATTACTCTATTTATTTAATAGAAATCATTCTATGTGGTGTTTGTAGGGTAAAAAGTCATAGAAAAACAGAGCACAAATGTTGGAATGTTTGTGACATAAATATACTAACCAGACTTATTTGTAAATGATGATTTACCTGAAATGTTAATGACCATCGTAATGAAGTATTTTCCTTATGCTGTGATGCTACGTTTTTCTTTATTTTCCAAGAAAACAAAGACAATATAAACCAACCCGCCTCTGAAACCCAATACTATAATAACTGAACAAAAATGTACTATCCTTTTATTTTAGCAAAAAAAAAAATCAACCAATGTAAAAAGCAACACAACACACAAGCGAGATGGGCTGATGCGCTCTAACCCTGGAGTAGCTGGCCTTACCCTATGGCTAAGAGTGCATCTAAAGCTACAAACAAAAACAAGAGGAAACGGGATAAAAGCAATCTCTAGGTCATACATTTTCAAATTTGCATTCATTAAAAACAACAAAATAAAACAATATGACAGCTCTTTGCTTCTCCACTATCACATACATAGGTTTTCAAAGGACAGGATGCAAGATCAGTGTGCTCAGGGCCATTCGATAAAGTCATTTTATAATGAGTAGCATAAAGCAGGGAGGAAACGACATTTATCAGTTGAATTCTGATCAGACCAAAGTCTGGCTTAATGCCGACTTTACAAATTAGTAAGGCTTTTCTTTTTCTGTGATGGTTTTTTACAGTGTGAGGTAGCTTAAAAAAAAGAAAACTCGAAAGTGGGCAAAAGACCACATAGGTATGTGCAAGGCCTCTTTCAAAAGAATACTGAATAGCGTGACATAACAGGGCTGTGGACTGAAGAAGAACCCTAACTCTAAAGCACAAATACATATACACAAACAATTAGATGTCTATTATATATCTGGTGGTTGGAAAAAATGCAGGGTGTTTTATAAGATTAGCACCATTGATTATGTTTTAATGCACAGTTATTTACATACACTGTGGTGATAGAAAAAGACCAACACTTGAATGTGATTGCCAAAGTTCGGGCTGTTGTAAAAAGTCCAATAATTCTAGAAGAAAATGATAAAAAATACTACAGACTCACCGATGTACAACTCTTGATTCAAATGCACAGGGGGAAATAGCACCTTAACAATAAATAAATAAAACCAAGACACACTTCTACTTCTGTGGTTTTCTCTGGCATGCTCCCTTATATAGCGTTGGGTTGGGTTGTGAGATGTTCCCAGAGTGCCGAGAGTCGAGACGCTGTCTGCCCGTCAGGGAATGGAGGTCAGTCACAGATGAGTACAGCTAGTGCCTATCAGTGCTTTTCCTAAAAATACTTTCGGAAGCACTTCTTTTTTTCCTAGTCATAAAGATGTTCCACTTAAGAATGTCAAGTTCTTTAGGTTCTCTCTTTCTTTGTTCATCGCTCTCGAGTATGTGTTATCGCTCTAGTTATCCCGGTTCCATTTGTTCCTCTCTGTCTTTACAAGAAACAGACGGCACCCACGTCCACTCCAAACTCCTGATGAGCTCCTCCAATATCCATAGGTGCAATGTCCACAATGGGCAGGCGTGAAGTCTTCTGTGACCTGTACTCGATGACCGTCTTGCTCCATTGTCCTATGTGTTTCTGTAGGAAAAGAACTCAGCCGTGAGGCGTCTGTTCACACCGAGCATGTTTTTGCACTCTACTGAACTGCTTCCATATTGTTTTCTACAGTATGTAAACGTGAGCGTCACATATAAAGAATGCATTTGTGAGTCACACTATACTGTATGTTTGTTATTGAGTTCAAAACACAAAGGTATTGTTGTCTACTTGCTCTCATTGGCTCTATTTAGACCTGGTATTGTGCTGAGATTTCATGTACTTTATTTGATCACAAGTGGGCCACACTAAAAACAGGTGTGAACGGGGTCTAAAATATTTAGAGCTTTCCCACTTTTGACCATTTCCCAAGGTTAGGGTTAGGCCTAAGCAACTATCTCCTGCTCGGGACACATGCTGGAATTTTCAATAGTGCTGCACTTTCATTATTATTATTTACATTTTTAAAAGAAAAGCCTGCTTCCCAAGCCCAGGTCAGAAGTGTTTCCTCACCTTGCAGCCATCCTCAAGAACACTGTATGTGAAACGGCTGTTGCCCTCCGCGCGGATCTCCACCTCATTGGACCCCCGCAGCAGCAGAGCTTTCTTCAGGTTTCCAGTGGCCTCGTCCATGTAGGCAATGCTGTTCTTACAGTGGTAGGTGAGGTTCTGCGAGGCCTCGGTGGACAGCAGTCTCAGGAAGGTCATCTGAATGCTTGCTGTATTAGGAGCCAGATTGTTATCTCCATAGCTAAACTGGGAATGGAAAACAGAAGAAAGCACATTAGACAGAGTTGACCTCAATCCTCAAGAATAGTTTTGAATCCAACTCGAGGGTAAGCAGGACCAGAACGAGAAAGACTCACATGGAATCCACCATTCATGGCCTCTCCGAACCAAACATGCTTGCGTTCCGCCCCCTTGGAAGTCCACCAGCTCTTGCGTGGGATATTGGTGGGTTTGGGATAAACACAGGTCTCGCCCGTCTCCATGTTGCAGAAGACCTTCATGGCATCAACAGTGCAGCCCTGGTTAGGATCAATCCAGTATTCACCTGCAGAGCGACGCCACGTTATTCCCTGCACATATACTTTATGAAGACTGAAGACATGCTCCGGAGGACTCACCGCTCTTCCAGTCGGGGTGGCAGAGCTTCAGGTCTCTGCAGGTCCGGGCCGGGCTCTTCTTAGTGCCGTCAGGGCTGCGGATGTTCTCCATCTGGTTGTTCAAGGATTTCAGAGTGGCGTCCACCTCTGCATCATTCTGGCGGTCACCTTCAGCGGCCTGGTCTGCCCTCATGTACCGCATGGGGTCAGGACCCTTCTCAGGATGAGACAGACCAGCGAAAGCAGACATGTCGATGCCGGGCCCTGGGGGTCCAGGAGGACCAGGGGGACCAGGATTTCCTGGGGGTCCCTGAGGAGAACAATCTGATGTTCAGCTAACAGCCTTGCGTTTCAGCAGGCTTTTTTAATCAGAACATTTCCTATCCTCATTCCTAGAGTACCCCTAATACTACACGTTTTAAGCAATCGTTCAGGTGGGGTTGACTAGAGGGACATAGGATATGAGAAGTGTTGGGGACACTGCTGTATAAGTTTAATCGTTGCTGTGCCACTTACAGATGGCCCAGTCTCTCCTGAACGACCGCGGGGTCCGGGGGGTCCGATGGGGCCAGGCAAACCATTTGATCCATCTTTTCCAGCTGGACCAACGGGGCCTGGGGGTCCCTGGAAAGAGTCAGAGGTCTGAGTGTCAGCACAGCATCACCTGTTTGCATGATCTGTAGGGCAGTTTACTTCCAACCTGTCCAACACACTTGCCTGTGGTGTTCGAGCCATTTTTAGGCCTAATTTTTAAAGAAAAGTGTGTACATCTGCTTAAACCCTGACGTGGGGTTTAGTGTACACACACACTCTAAGATCAGATGTTACAAATGAGGCCCTTGTGTGTGCTTAAGGTTGGAGCTAAACTCTGCAGGGTTCGACACCCTGGCAAATACAAATGCAGTAATACTCCTGGCTACATACTCTTGCTCCACCGGGCCCAGCAGGTCCAGAAGCTCCTTGGTCACCAGGTTGGCCCTGTGTGTAGAGGACAGGTGTTTTTCATGTTTATCATCACATTACATCTTGCCTCAGTTTATCGGTATGCTTTAGCTGAATATGTCACAAAGAAACAGCAACTTACAGGAGGCCCAGGCAGCCCCTGAAGACCGGTGAATCCTCTGTGTCCTTTCTGTCCTCTCTCTCCTGAATCACCACCCTCTCCCTTATCTCCGCGTGGGCCTTGTGGGCCCTGTGGTTAATGAACATGAACATTGCAACTCTATATTAACTCTATAAGTCTACTTTTTTATTTTGTGCATAATTTGACTATTGAAAGCAGACTCGAGTCATGCGTGGAAGGAGAAGTACTCACAGGCATTCCCCGAGCTCCAGCAGGCCCCGGGGCTCCAGCAGGTCCTTTGGGTCCCTACAATTAAAAGTAATGAATGTGTCAAGACGGTTCTATGTAAAATGTCATCTTTTGGCATAACTCACCTGTTTTTAAAAATCGAAAAACTTTTTCCCTGTCTATTTCCAGTAGTGTATTTTTGGACAGGCCTATGCTTTCCATGCTTTTACTGTTTATTAATGGCAGCTTTGAGACGTAATCCCATCCAGCTATACCACTTTTTCCAGATGCAACACATTTTAAAGGAATTCAACTAAGAAAACTTGGAATGTCTCAAACGTTTTGACTGATGTTTTTATAGCATTTGTACAGCATTCACTCATACACATTCCAGCGTGGAGAGAAATGACACGATACTGAATGACTAGTACAATGTCACTGATACAGTTCATTTAGTTGACAACTTTTCCAGCCTGTTAACGGGTTAAATTAAATATATTTATTTGCCTTTCATTCAATTCAAACGGATCCTATTTGTGGTAAAAAAATAAAATAAAAAATCAAGATAGAATCCCTTAAATAATACCGATCAGTAATGTGAATAACGACCATATTCCTGACACAGTGTTATGTGTTTGGTCGTGCGGTATTGTCTGAATGTGTACTCACGGCCTCTCCTCTGTCTCCCTGTTTGCCGGTGGGTCCGACCGGACCAGGAGCACCAGTTCCGCCCGGAGCACCAGGAGCGCCTGCGGTTCCAGTGTCTCCCCGGTCACCCTGAGCAGAACACAGAATGATGAAGAGAGACCTCACAACAGATCAGAGACAGCATGTCTGTGGAGGCCTAGAGGAATAAACACAATCTTCTGTGAAGCCCACCTTTATTCCTGCAGAACCGTCTCGGCCAGGAGGACCATCAGATCCAGGATTGCCCTGCAAAAATACTATAATATTGAGCTCGCTTTGAGCACTTTATGTATGTACAGCATGTTTGCATTTATTAATTCATTTCAGTTTCAAGCTATCTCATACTATTGGGTTTGTTCCCTAACCATGAGGCTTGTTCAACTAGATGTATAGTACAAGTCTCTGGAAAAAATAGCCTTGTATTTTCCCCCAAAAAATTGGATAAGACACTTGTCTCAGATTTCCGAAAGTTACTTTCTCTAAAAAAACGCTGTCATTAGAAAATGCTGTTCCACTGTAATTGCCACGACTGCGGCTGAAGCGTTTGGATCCGTATGCAAAAACTCTTTATGCAGACAGGTACATAGGAGGCTAAGCAGAGACATGGTCAAAAGTACAGGCCCAGAAGGTCAAGGCAGGCAGCAAACAATCACAGACAAGATCAGACAGTACGAATCAAAACACGGGTAAATAACGCTTAGTAGATCAAGTTAAATAGTGAGTGTGAGAGGGTGTGGTGACGGGCAACAGCTGTGGGTGATAATTACTGAATGTGAACAGGTGTAGGTGCGCAGAGCATGATGGGATGTAGAGTCCAGGCGAAGTGAAGTGAGTGCCCTCTAGTGACGCATGAGGGTAGACATGACACTAATGATGAGGGATGGGTACCAAAACTCGGTTCTTAATCGGTACCGGTGCTGAATTATAAAAGAACGAAGAATCGATGAGGTCTGACGTCAACGGTTCTGCTATCGGTACGTCACGTCTTTGAAAATAAAAGTCTCGCATAAAAAAACATTTATAATTACTACATAATCCTCCAAAATAAGCATCACATAAGGTCTCTCTAAACTAGTATGTTATAATAATGTTAATCATTTAATGATACGGCAAACATACGGCCCACAGAGGCGTCCAATCTGGCCCGCAGGATGATTTGGAAATTTTTTTAAATAAAATTATATACATATAAATAATATATAATTTAGAAAATTAAATAACGTGTATTGGCTACAATATTTTGTTTTCAATTTAAAGCGAACGAAAGATGTTATGCCTCAGGGCGGCAGTCAACACCATGCGCAAAATTTAAAGGGCATTTACTGCCACCTAATGGTGACTTTATTTATCCATGACAATAACTAAAGTTCTTTCTCAAAAAACACGGTGAAAAATATGGTAATTATCACTATAAAAGTAATAATAATGTCAATTTTTGTATTGATTTATTAATGTGTCAATATTGCACATACCAAAAATAATCTAATGTTCTAGATTTTTGTAGCTTATATTGTAGATTGTATGGTTAATATTACTGTAATTGTGAGCGAAGGATTTCAAAGGTGTCAGGGTTTAACAAAAATAAGGGGACATTTTCTCCGATCCGGCACCCCTGTTTTACAGGAAAATAGTAGTTTATTTATTTGTTTTGTGTAATATTTGTTCAAACACTGGTGCTTGTTAGGCTACAGATTATTATTTTACATTTCTAAAAAAAAAGTGTTGTTAATTCTGTTCTCAGTTTTTTATTATTATACATTTTTTAAACATTAAAAACACAACAAAAAGTACAGTTAAAGTACCGGATCGATAAGTGGTACAGATAAAAGTAGTAATACTGTTAAAAACATAATGATACCAACCCCTACAAATGATGAATGCATTTTGTTCAAAAAGTTTCCCTTTTTTTCACAAATTGAAAACTGCATCCACTCTTATGTGTATGAACCTTGATTATAAATATACCGTATGATATAATTAGTATATTAGAGTTAATACTATATATATATAAACCTATTTAAGCTTTAATGTTTAAACCTTTGTTTAAATGGATGTCAGAAACTGATTCTGACTGGATTTTGGTGAAAATCGGACCAACAGTTTAGGAGGAGCTAGAAAAACTATGTTTTTTACATAGATGAAAATGGTAGATTTCCTTCTAGAAAATCGGCATGCTTGTTATAATAAATATTTTGAGACCAGTTTCATTACAATAGGCTAATTTTTGGAAATATCATAATTAGAGGTTATTAAATAGCGTATTACTCTTGACCAATAAGGGACGCTGTTATCAAATTGATGTGGCCTGGCCAATGTGAGGGGACATTGACACATACAAAGTTTGGTAAATATGTCAAACCCAGCCAAATTTGGTGAAAATCGGGTTATTTCCTAAGTTATTTCCTTTTGTGGTTTACGGTTCAAAAGTTAACTTTGGACAAATGGTGGTGCTAGACAGTTTGATTGAGAGACAATTTGGTACGGTTCAGGTTGGGACTGTCCTCTATCAGCGTGCCCAATTTCAAAATTTCAGAAACTTGCAGCGGAAGAAAAAAAACTTTCGGTGTCTTTTGCACCTTCAGTGTTTGGCCCCTAATTAAAGGGATAGTTCACCCAAAAATGAAAATTAGATGTTTATTTGCTTACCCCCAGGGCATCCAAGATGTAGG
>JAUMHQ010000044.1:17427226-17440014 GCA_032361165.1 Enteromius paludinosus | reverse complement strand
ACAGAATGAAGTTTTTTGAAAATCCAAAAATTCACACAGTTTCCTGTAAGGGGTAGGTTTAGGTGTAGGGTCAGTGTTGGACTATAGCACATACAGTCTGTACAGTAGAAACACCATTACACCTATGGAGAGACCCCAGAAACAATGGCATGTGCGTGTGTGTGTGTGTGTGTGTGTGTGTGTTGCCACTCCCGCATCGTACTGCTCTTGTCAAACCAGTTTATCTGGATCTAATGCAAAGCAGTGTGTGTTTTTCAGTCAACAAATGAGTAAAATAATGAGAAATAGTGTCCAGGAGTTCACACACAACCCTGACCCTGCTTCCACTCAATAGACTGATTTAGACTTGTGTTCCTCTGCACAAGTAGAACACAGACACATGTTACTGTGGTCTCTGTGTGGTTGTCAGATCAGTAACTGTGAGACAGACAAAAGGGGAACAGGGCAAGACGAGACTCGACGACAGGGCGGTGCTATTTGTTTCCAGCGTCTCATTGGCTCAGAGAGAGAGTTTGAGTGTCTTCAACACCTTCGGTTCATAGCTGAGACGCTGCTGGACGCTCACAGAGATGGCAGGAACGCTGGGAATGTTCTGGATATGTCTGCTCTTTGCTGGTGAGTAAGCTTTAATCTGTCTGATTATGAATGTGTGTGTTTTCTCATCAGTGTTTCGCTGAGCCACCCAGATCAGATTCAGAAAAACAACACAATACCGGCTACAATTCACACTCAGCGGTTCACCGGGCCACTTTATACACTTCTGATTTGAGTAGAACATTGTTCAGGATTAATGAAACATTCACTTTCACCATAAAGTCACAGCTGGTGGTTTTCCACCTGAATCTCAGGTATAGGGAGGTAATGGTGTTGTTTCGCTGTAGGCCGTGATAGATCTTCCTGCAGTGAGCGGCGGCTCTGAGCCAACGCCCTGAAAACCCCAAACACACATTACCTTAACATTACCAGCAGTCAAATAAAACCTGAGCAAACGGATATCTGAGTTAAAAACCTAAGTAATCTCTCTCTCTAAGAACTCCATTAGGTCTCATGAGATGTCAAAGAAAAACATTTTCTGTTTGTCTGTTGGGGACAGTTCTGCTTAAAGTTGGGAATCATTACGACTTTCACAATCTATGAAATAAGTCTTTTTTCCCAGGCTGCTTTTATTGGATCAAAAACACAGTAAAAATTGCTAAATATTTAGTATTTGCTTATCTGTTTTCTGTGTGAATCTGTTAAAGTGTAATTTATTTCTGTGATGAACAGCTGAATTTTCAGCTTCAGTGTCACATGATCTTCAGAAATCATAATGATATACTGATTTACTGCTCAACACACATTTCTGATTGATTTCTTTCAGTTCAGGAACGTTAAATGCAATGTATGACTTCTTTTAATTTGTAATAATATTTCAGAATATTCCTGCTTTTCCTGTGTTTTTATCAAATAAATGCTGCCTTGGTACCAAAAGAAATGCCTTTCATCAACAGTTAAAACTGTGAGATGATGCTATGTTAAATGCACACTACTGTATAATTCATAAAGTTTTATATTTACATTTTTGTGTTTCACAGGAGTTCATGTAACTTTGGGCACAACCGTAACCATCCCAAAAGATGAATATAAGATTGCGAGAGGTGATAATGTGACAATACCCTGCTCTTTCACACCAGGGAAATCTATCGTGACAGTATCATGGACGGCAGAAGCAGATGTGCCGGGTGGTGCAGAGGTAATAAAACACTTAACCCTAACCCACAGTTAAACTAAACTAACCATCCCTAACATCACTTGAGCTCAGGTTCATATGGAGCTGTGTTCATGTTTTGTGCTGTTTTTATACAGATTAAAGTTGCTGATTACTTCACTGCCGATATGAAAAAGACGGTATACAAGAGATATAAAGGCAGGGCAAACATATTTGTGGATACCAACCTAGGAAAAGCTGACCTGCTGCTCCAGAGCGTCACCAGCGCAGACACACGGTCCTTCGAGTGTAAAGTCCTGGATTCGAACGACGAGGAAGGCGATCTGTCGGACACGGTCAGACTCATAGTCCTGGGTAAGAGACCAACCCTTCTGAGAGATGCTTATGAACATCAGTGGTCAGATCTCTTCAGTAATCAGGACTGAGAAACACACCTGACCTGCTGCAGAATGAGTCACGATGAGCACATTTTCAACAAAAGAGTTATTTCATATTCTTCAGACAAAACATGAGATTTTTTACATTTTAGCACATTTAAAAACAACCAAAGTTGACCAAAGTGCTGTCCAGAATAAAAGAAATGAAGTGAATAAAACTATTCTATCAAATTCAAAACACAAAGTTCTCTGAAGGTTCCAAAGCAATCTAACCTAACCTTTCCTTCAGTTCTTTTCTTAATAATTACTACATTAATAATGCATTAATAACAGCATTATTGCTATGACACTGAGCTGTGTGAGGCACACTTTATTCTGGATGAATGCACTTTATTTGACTTCTTTTGGACTAAAAACACCTGCCCATCTTATTGTAAGGGCAATTATTATATAGCCCAGATTGAATATACACATATACACTTAGTTTCAGGGCGAGTATATCATGGGCTAATTTTAATTCTCCGTGAACTTTAAGACAACAGATTATGTTTGTGTGAACTTAAATACTGTAATTCTGTGCATATTTATGGGGATTGCGTACCGTCAGGAATGCCTTTACAGGAATGACGTACAAATAAAGATCGCTTCATGAAAAAATGTTCGTGAAAACCTCAAATTTAACGAACATCAACATTTTTTCCTTTTTTTTCCATGTAACTCAATTAACCTGAGCACATTTACACTCATTCATCTTGCCAGCCCAGGTCATGAGTGTGCATGTTTGATGACCTGTGTGTTCTTGTTGTGTGTCAGTGGCTCCTTCGCCACCCATCTGCGCTGTTGAGGGAAAGGCAGAATACCAACAGGACATCAACCTGACCTGCCGCTCCGCGGAGGGAACCCCGACACCGACCTACAAATGGGAAAGCTACAGCACCATGAACGTCCTGCGAGCGCTTCCACCAAAGGCCACTGACAGTACGTGTGTGTGTGTGTGTGTGTGTGAGAGACGCTGTTCTAACGCATGCTGAAGCTTTCCTCTCCTGCATCACTAATGATGAGTCTGTCTTTCCTCAGAAAATGGGCTTTTGTCTCTCTTCAATATTTCCAGCGAGACTTCTGGCTACTACATCTGCACATCTACCAACGAAATCAGATCTGCGAAGTGTAATCTGACCCTGTCCGTCATGCCTCGTAAGAATTGCTTCTTCTCCAAAAACTGATCTGTCGTAAAACTGTGAAGCGCTAAAAGTTGCAATTATGGTAATCCATATTCGATTCACCTACAGTATATTTATGGTAGGGGTCATGAATACTGCTGTAGGCAGGTGTGAATGAATCCAAATGCAGATTTATTTACGGAGTGAGATAAGAATACATACAAAACCTGGAAGAAGTGAGCCTCAAACGAGTCCTTAAATACAAGTCAATACAAGGAACTAATGGGTAACCAGGATGACAAACAAGCTGGGAGGAGACAAGAGTTCATAACAAGAGTCCTGAACATAGAACGGATGGACAGACAAACAGTAAACATAGTCAGGGCTGGAGTGACTTCCAGACACTTTGTTACACTTACATTACTAGTTACTGCACAAAGTAATATTATTACCAGGGATGTCCAGATCCGATCACATGATCAGAAATAGGGCCAATCACATGGTTTTGGATTAATCCGAATCGGACTTTACCTCCCGATCAGGACTCGAATATATGTGAGTATATATATTTTTTGAACTCATCTATAGTTATGTGGTGGCACAGAATTAGACCTCTTGACTCCACACAGGAACATCAACGCGTGCAGCATGACATCACTTTGTTGCAGGAACCCTATTGGTTAAATGCCGGCAAATTAGAACACAGAAGCAGCTTGAAGCGTAAAGCTCGAGTATGTCTGCGGTCTGGAGGTATTATATAGTTGATGACAACAACATTATCATAGAAAACTGTGAGATATGTAAACTTGGGATTGCAATAGGTAGAAACGGTGAGGGGAACATTTAACACAACTAACCTGATACAGCACCTCAAAAACAAACACCCGACACAATACAGCGAGTTTACCCAGGCAACCCGGCCGAAGACGAGTCGGCGCGAAGGTGCAGGACATTACAGCCAAGATAGCACAAATTAGACTTTTATTATATTTAATGTTGCGCTAAAGTCCAAAAGTGAAGAATTTATGTTATTTATACTCGATTGTTCAAGCTACCCCACAGAAGTGCTGTTTGCCAACAGAGTTGTTGAATGTTAAAATAAGGTGAATTAAATCAAAAATAAGTAAGAAACAACCTGTATCTGTTTCTTCGCTCTTCTTTAATTCTTTCTTTGTGGATAGTAGAAGTATCGGATCAGGTTTCGGTATCTGTAGATGACTCAGACTCGAGGGACATCCCTAATAATTACCGTGCCTAGTTACTGGCCGACACTGGTGGTCATGACTAACCGAAGCGTCTGTTCTCCTGCAGAGTCCATGAGCATGGCCTCCATGGGTATCATCGGGGGCGTTGTGGCCGGGGCTGTAGCTCTTCTGGGACTCATCATCCTCATCTGCTACTGCCAGCGTCGCAGAAATAAACAGTTTGAAGAATACGCAATGGGGTACGCTATAAACAGATCTCGCACATCTGTCATGTCCTGGGGCGTCTGCTGACCTTAATTCCTCTGTGTTCACAGGACTGCGGAAGAGTTCACAGACAAGGACCCTGACGGGAGAGAAGATGACAGCATTGAACACGTGAACTACGAGGAAGAGCGTCGCGTGAAAAGCGCTGATAAACGCGATCCACCGGATGACCGCAGCGAGAGGAGCTACGATCGGCGCAGTGACTATGACCGAAGAGATCAGTACACTGACAAACGAGATGACCGCAGCGATCATCGTGAGAGGTACGACAGAGATGACCGGCGCGACCGCTACAACGACGGCAAGGATCGTTACGACGATCGCAGAGAAAACCCCGATGACCGTCGCGACCGTTACGATGATCGCAGAGACCGAGACCGAGACCGTTACGATGATCGCCGAGACCGAGACCGTTACGATGATCGCCGAGACCGAGACCGCTATGATGACCGCTACGACAGCGACCGTTACTCCGATCGCTATGACAGTCGCGACAGGCCACCCAGTGTTCCACCGAATAAACCCAAAGAGCCACGGAACTGAGTTCGGCAGAAACTACAGACAACTACCCCAGTTTAAGAATCGTTTTAGTGCCTCGATATGGAATTTGACAGAACAAGGGTGTGTTCACACTTGGCGTCTTTTTTGACAAGAGCTGTTTTTTAGTAAAATAAAAAGCTTGCAGGGTTTTAGCTACAAGCAGCAGCAGAGGGTGTCAGTGGAGAAAAATATCAATAAACTTGGTTTTTGCGTCGGCTTTTGAAGTTATCGAGAGATGAATATTATTTACGCAGACATTTGTGGAAGTGTAAATACAGGGAAGGAAACAGGGCTTATTTAGTCTCGGAGATCTGATCAAATGATTAACTGTTTGCAGAATATTTGAGACTTTATAAAGACCACAGAATACCCAAGATGCATTGGGAAAACTGCAATCGCGGCAAAAAAACACGGCAAGTGTGAACATAGCCTAAAAGCGCTTTAGTAAATCTGACACTGACGCACTTCAGTGTCGTGGCCATTTAGTCTCTTATGTGTTTATATTTTTTAATGTGAAATACTCGGGTACCGCTGTGCAAGCAGGATGATGGGGTTGCTTTGCTTTGATTTTACTGCTGTTCATTTGTATTGTGAAAGCCGAACTGTATTCACATCTATGGTAGAAATTGCCTCGTCTCGTGTAGTTCTGTTTCTTTATTCTTTGGTTCTTTTAGTTCATTTCCGTTTCATATCACAGCTTTATTTTTGTATTGTTTCAAAATAAATCAGCATTAAAGCAAAAGTCTTCTGCTGATGGGCAAACGGGTTTCACTGAAGTCCCTGATTCACTTTAATATTCAGGCTTTTGTTTTAAACTGTGACAGAGTGAAGCTCAACTGTGGTTAGTTTAACCCGTCTATTGTCCAACGACTTCTCTCTTCATTATAATTCTTTGTTATGAAAAGTGGTCCCTTTGCTCTTGATGACGTCAGTCTGAGAGTTTGGCACAAGGCCATTTTCAGCTAAGATGTAATTAAACACAATTATTCTTAAATGTAAAGTTGAATCATGTCAAGGAAAAATGTATTCACCTGTATATGACAGAAATGTATGTGATCGTGCTGTTTTTATAGTTCATTTGTTTTGCTTCGGATTGATTTCTACATTAGTTCTGATGTTGTTTCTCATGTAAATTATTTTATAGGATGTTACATGACAATCATTAAAACATGTTTTTACTCCAGTTATTTCTCAGCACGAGAGAATGTATTAACAAACACGTGTTGACTTTGACAGACGCTGAACAGTAGCCTGTCGTCACACATTATGGGTTAAAGCTTCGGAACCTGAGCTGTTCAGGAAAACAGATGTATCTCAGAACAACACTCTATCATGTAGGCTATTACTTTTTGAACACACACTTTCATCCTAAATAACTTACAGTAGCCTGCATTTACAGGTTCATTCATTCCCTGGGAACCAAACCCAGTTTGAACTACAGGAAACTTGTTAGACAAAAATATAATTCTAGAATAAATCCATGGCAAGGGATGAGCTGCTACACCTGATAGAAGCACTAGAGGGCGAAACCAGGATTTCTAGAAGTCCAGTATCAAACTAAAACTTACTCGAAGAACATCGCGATCGTGAACATTGTAAGTGGTTCGCTTTCTGTAAAAGCTGTATGGGAAAACTGAAATATTTAACGAGGTTTGATTTTTTTCATACTGCTTCTTATGATCAGATTTCTTGTTTTTGATTCATACTGGCGAGTATTTGGAGAGATTAGGAAATAATGAAATGATGAATGTGTGTAATAATAATGAAACTCCTCAGAATTGAGTCTGGAGCCAAAAGCAGTCGCAGACAATCTGTATGGGTTAAAACTGTAAAGGTGGGTTAAAGTTTTATGGGTTCCGTGAAGATACATTTCCTACCGTAAATATATAAAAGCCTAATTTTTGATTAATATGCAATGCTTTATTGGGACAACTTTAAAGAATTTTTCAAAGATTTTCTGAAATGTTGTCATTTCCTAACAAACCATACATAAATGGAAAGCGTATTTTTTCAGCTTTCAGATGATGTGTAAATATCATCTTTTAAACATGTCCCCTCAGACTTCAGACTGGTCCTGTGCTGCAGGGTCACAAGTGTTCCCGCTGACGCGTGACCGCGCGGGGGGCGGGCGCGCGCAGTCCCGTTACTCTCGACACGCAGAACAAACATGAGGAGAAAAACACGAGCGAAACACGGCAGAGATTCCGCGATGACTCTCAGAAGCGAGCTTTCTCTCCTCAGATGCTGGATCTCGATCTTGGGCTTCACAGGTGCGTCACTTTCCGAGAGTTTGCAGAAGTTGAGCAGCAGGTTGTTTTTCTCTGTTTCTCCGTCACTGCAGTCCAGAAACGAGCATAGTCGATGAGTAATGTAGTACAGTAAATCTGCGTTCATATCTGTACGTACAGGACGATGTCTGTCAGCACGTTCGTTTCGCAGCTGTTACAGTAGCATTACACGCTCGTCTTCAGTATAGAAGAAACAGTTAAACTGTTACAGCACTTGTTTGATCACCATGGTAACGATGTAAAAGTGCTTACTGAGCAGTTACACCTCACTGTGCTTCTGACCGTGTAATGATGTGGGTGATGTCCAAGCCTCTGTAATCATCCACACTGCTCTGTTAGTCATCAGTGGAATGTAGAAAAGAAACTCTCCGCTTGTGCCTGAGCCTGACAGATAGATATATGAATACTTTTTATTCATTAATATAGTCTGTATTTTGTTGGAGAACACATTTCCACAGCAGATTCATTTGATTTATTGTCTTTTTAGAATTTTAAAAAACATCTGAAGTGAAAGTCATCTAACAACCTTTCTTATTAAACAAATGCTCCCTTACTAGTGAACACTCCCTGCTGCTGTCTGTCTGTCTGAATCCTGCAGGTCAGATTTAAACCAGATGTTTCTGGGTGTGTTTCTATAAATACCCACCACAATCTGAAAACAGTTCTTCTGCTGACCGACTAGATTGATAACAGATATTCAGAAGCTCAGAGGAGACACATGGTGTGTGTGTGTGTGTGTGTGTGTGTGTCCTCTAACTGCATGAATCTATCATATAAGTATGACTCATCTTCACTAATAAACCTGAGGATGTTCTGGTATAGTTGACTCTCTCAGGACACAGGCTCTTCACAGCTGATGACTGATAGCACTGGGACCAACCTTTCAAAGCTATACAGTATGTTGTGGCTAACTAATGTATTTTGAATTTTTACAATATAAAAAAAATAGTTTCCTTTATTTTCATACCAGTTCTACAAATAGGATGTCTCTCTCTCTCTCACACACACACACACACACACACACTCAATAATGAGGATAATGACAGAGTGCAGGGAGTTGAAGAGTACCTACAGAAACACACAGTCACAAATATTGTGTGATCATGTCTTTATGTTCTGTGTGTTTTGGCTGACGGTCTGGTCTCAGCGGTGTCGGTGTGTGAGGCCGTGCAGGTGTCTGTCCGTGACGAGCGGCGCTTTGCGATGCTCTTCCAGTCGGTGGTTCTGCCGTGTCATTACAGCAGCGTCTCGTCTCAGACCCCGGTCATCCAGTGGTGGTACAAGTCTTACTGCCGCGATCGGAGCAGAGACGCCTTCCGCTTCCCTGACACGCTGGCGGTCCACGGCTCCGAGCTCGGCTCCTCCGTTCATCTGGACTGCGGGGACAGCGGCCGGACGGTGCGTATCGTGGCGTCTGGACAGGGCTCGTCCATCACCCTCGCTGAGCACTACAAGGGCCGGGACATTTCCATCATCAACAGTGAGTGAAGCCGCAGGGCTGTCTGCAGCGAACTATTCTTCTGATAATCGATTCATCGAATGATTGTTAGAACGATTACATCGCTGATTAATCAATAGACTTTTTCAGCTTTTGCAATTACTCCAAATAAATAATGAGTCATACATACTCTAATTAAATAAATTAAGGTAATTAATTACATAAAATATAATGTAATTACAATTATACAATTAATGTATGCAGATTAATATATTTGGCACCATAATAGGGAAAAGTAACTGAATGGCACATCATTCTGCCGAACATCTTCTTTTGTAAGTCATGTGGATAAGAAACAAAATAAAGGTTTAAAAGTAAATCAATTGCATAAAGTAAATGTGAAGTGACTGGTCTTCTCTGGAGGACTGAATCAGATCAGGGCTGGCAATCAGATACTGAAGGTTAGGAAATGGCAATGAAAAGTTCCTCCTCTCAGTTCTTGTGTGTTCGGTCAAAATGAGCTGTTAAAAATATATTTGTCTTTAAATCATTTATAGAACAGATTCATTAAAAAATCTTTCACTTGTGTAATATTTTTAATCAGAATTTCGACAGAACAACAACCTCCATCAATAAAAAGTCTTCATTGGCCCAGAATCGTGCGCTCTGTTTTGCACACAAACAGCTTCTAATCCAGCCCAGTTTTATGTAGCTGCTTGATTTTTTTTGTTTATGGTACTCAGCAGCAATATTATGTTTTGCTAAAAGAGACACAGAATAAATATGTTCGATGTCTAAAGGTGTGTTTGTTTAGTCATATGAATCATCTCTACCCTAACCCCTAAATCAGATGCTTTCTTAACTGCTGCTTTCACAGCACTGTCCGCTGTTGTTGTTTATTCCATTATTGAGAAGAAAACACACTGCATATCTTTACATATTCATCTAATCCCCGCTCGGCAGTGTCTTCTTCTACTGAGTGTCAGGAGGCTGGTCAAACCACATTACTGCAGGCTTCTACGTTAGCTCATAATAAGATTAAACAAATACTCAACAACAAAAATATTTCCAGGCAGGGTTGACTAATGGTTTCTGCCCTAGTTTACTCGCCATCATTCCGATCCAAGCCTGAATCTACATGAAGGACCGTAACAGAACTACGTCCTGATTTTCGTGAGGAACAGATCAGAGATCAGTGGAGTCAGCCCTGGTTTATCATCAGGCGTCGCTCTTGTTTGTCTTAGCAAACACGTGACTGAAAATGTAAAAAAAAAAAATAGTTTTCCGTTTCTCACACAAAGCAACACAAGAGTCGCCTTTTTATTGTATGCTTTAAGTGTTTGATGCGGAGCAGTGTGAACATTCTCCTGAACATCTCCTGGTGAAGAAAAGCATGGTGTTTGAATGGCAGGAGAGAGAGCAAAGGATGCTATGATGCTCTTTTTTCATCTGAATTACAGTTTTTTCCAGACGCTAGGACACATTTCTCAATACTTAGTTCACTTCTGCTGAACTCTTCACACAATTCTCCTAACACACTTTCAGCTCGGCAAAGCAGTTCATTTCACGTTCAAAATGCACTACAACTACCAAAACACTTTATTCAGGTCTCAGATAAACTCATTCTTCCAGATACAGGCAAAGGTTGACAGCCGACAAACACACTTTGTCACCCACAAAACAATGAGCTAAAAACATTAACAACATTAAACAGTGTTTTCTTGTGAAGAACACGGACACGTCTCTGTTTATAACTGCTATATATGTTACTGGAATGAATCAGACATGATGCAGAATTCCTCAATATTTGATGTTGTTTATTTATTTTAATTTTTTTGCACTAAGTAATTCCAAAATACAAGAGTTTGTACACACACCATCCACTGATACAGATACAATAGTAATGCTAATCTATACAAATTCTACAGCAATAAAATAAATATTACTGTTGAAGTTTGCTCTTATTCAGTTTGGCATTATGTTATTGTTTTGAACATAAGTTTAACAGTTTTGAAAACAGTATGTAAGCATGTGCATAATGTGCTGTACGTACAAAGATGTGTGGCAGTTGTTGTGTCTGAGTGAGAAAAGAATTCATGAAATTTGAGAGATGTAGTCATTGAATGCATTTTGTGCCAAAACAATGATAATTGATCCTCAGTTTAGCCCACATAGTGCTCACTGCGTGAAGAGTTCTGCAACAGTGAAATAAGTATTGAGAAATGGGTCCTAGCGTCTGGAAAATACTGTAAGCTTGTAAATGTTAGTCAGCAGTAAATCTGTAAGAGATCTTGTTGAGTGAAAGTGAAGTGTTGATGTGGTACGTACAGGTTTTGAGATCTACTCATGAGAAAAGAATCACAAGCTGCAGACACACTGCTGTAAGTACTGTTGTGTGGAGGAAAGCGTTGAAGGAAGCTTTAGAGCTTGAATAGAAGCGTGAGACAGGAGCTCACGATTTATAACATGGCAACACATTTACCCAGCATTCAGTCATTCATTCAGAGCTGAAATACTGCTTCACTGATTACAACAAGGGGGGAGATTTTTGTGCTTCTCCCAGGAGTCACACACACACACACACACACACACACTCTCTCACACACACATTCTCTCTCACACACACACTCAAACTCTCACACACACATATATCTCTCTCACACACACATTCTCTCACACAGACACACACACACACTCTCACACACACACAAACACACACACACATTCTCTCACACAGACACACACACACACTCTCACACACACACATTCTCTCACACAGACACACACACTCAAACTCTCACACACACACAGAGTGATTCTAGCGAGTGATTTACACTCAAGCTCAAACTGTTTGTGCGTGATGCATCATGGGAAGGGCAGGCTGACGTCGGAGGATCACACTCTTCAGTGTTCATCTGTTGGCTAGCGTGTAAACGGATGTGGATCATGTTCATGAATCATTCTCCGCCTCCAAGAACACTTTTCATTTACATTCGACCTTTTATGCAAATTATTATTGTGACAAATTTTTTTTTTTTCCAGACACTAGGACCCATTTCTCAATACTTATTTCACTGTTGCAGAACTCTTCACGCAGTGAGCACTATGTGGGCTAAACTGAGGATCAATTATCATTGTTTTGGCACAAAATGCATTCAATGACTACATCTCTCAAATTTCATGAATTCTTTTCTCACTCAGACACAACAACTGCCACACATCTGTCACGAATGGTCCGTGAGTGAGGCGTGTAGCCGTTGCCTCTCAGCCCGGCAGAGAGGAGAGGACAAGGAAGTCCAAAATGCAACGTTTATTAAACACAAACTGAATTAAACGGAACAAAAAAGTCTGACGAGGCAGCGACGAAACATAAACTTGACCTCGCGGAGACACACACAACGTTAATACAGACTAACTCGAACAGAAAAACAAAGGGCTTTAAATACAGAAGAACTAATGAACGAAAGTGAAGGCAGCTGGAAAAAACACAGGTGGACAAAATCAACTAATCAGAACATAATCAAAGACTAAACCAAAATCCCAAAGACAGTGGAGACGAAGACTGAACAGACATGAAACATCAAAACATCTTTGTACGTACAGCACATTTTACACACGCTTACATACTGTTTTCAAAACTTATGTTCAAAACAATAACATCATGCAAAAAGGAATAAGT
This sequence comes from Enteromius paludinosus, assembly GCA_032361165.1. NCBI lineage: Eukaryota > Metazoa > Chordata > Actinopteri > Cypriniformes > Cyprinidae > Enteromius > Enteromius paludinosus. The sequence goes on along the minus strand of JAUMHQ010000044.1, from coordinate 17,427,355 downwards.
TATTATTCAGTTTTATTGCTGTAGAATTTGTATAGATTAGCATTACTATTGCATCTGTATCAGTGGATGGTGTGTGTACAAACTCTTGTATTTTGGAATTACTTAGTGCAAAAAAATTAAAATAAATAA
>JAUMHQ010000044.1:17411566-17425319 GCA_032361165.1 Enteromius paludinosus | reverse complement strand
TTGATAAATAAAGTTTAACTCCCGTCATTATACATTACCATCACTCTGTTCTTCTGTTTGATAATGTTCAGTGCCACATGATATCATTTTTTTATTAGGGCGTTAACTTATATTATATTATTAAGCAAATATACATGCATTATTTGCCAAAACAACTCACAACTGAAGAACATCTAAAACCAGTGAGATATCAGTCCTCAAGAATGAAACCGATTCAGTGCAGAAGCTGACACTGTTTCCTACACCTGTATGATTTTCCTTTTTTCTGAGGATTATTTCTTGTTTTTTCCATGCAGTGAGAGTCTGCGGCTCCGGTGACAGATCCCGGAAGCAGACAGAATTCCAGAAGGAATGTGCCTTAAGCCTCCGAGCGGAGCAGGAGCTGCTTTCCTGTTTGTGTTCAGAGTACAGTAGAAGCTCAGAGAACTTGTTAGGGTCAGAAGAGCATATGAAACGAGTAATACAGCACTGACTGTGATTTTGACAGGTCCAGAGATTTATTTATTTCAGTTATAGCTGAGGAAAGGATTCTGGAGTTTTAAAGGATTAATAGTTACACCAGGGTGAAGAAAACAAAGTGACATGTTACAACTAAACCAAAACTCAACTTCCCTCGAGAACAAGAACTCTTTGTCTTTGTTCAGTGTCGGGGATTGTTCACTGGCTGCGAGGATCAAACATGAGGAAGCCTTTGACTTTGATCTTTCTACAGACTCTCCGTGAAGCTCCTGCAGTGACTGAATCCAGATGAATGACAGAACTGATCTGAACTCATTTGATTGAGCATCTGGAGGAATTTGTGAAGTGTGTGTGTGTGTGTGTGTTGCTCTTGTTGTGACAGCAATGATCTGTTGTTTAGTTTGTAGTGTTTGTGAAGGCCAGGGACACTAATCTTACTGTTCTTGCAGACCGTTGAGACACTGTTGAAAACAGAAGCATATGCTGGTTAGGGATGTTTTGAAGCTTGGCTGCTGGTTTGAGCTGGTTATGTGCTCGAAGCAAATGGATTAGGACCAGCTTAGCAATTATGCTTCAAAACACCAGTTGTCAGAGGAGACACATCTACAAACCAGAGGAACACACAGACTGTAGAAATGTGGCAACCTTTTGAATGTTTTCAGCAGGCTCTTCAGCTGATCTTCTCTCTATCTCCATCTGAAGCTCACCATGCATCTTTCTGTCGCTCTGCTTCACCTCGATCTGTCTCTGTCTGTCTGTCTCTCCAGGTCAGACAGCTTTGGCCGATGATCTTCTGCCTGGGTTTAAGGTGGAGATTGTTCCAGGTATGAGCTTCCAAACACACCAGCCTCTTTTTTCTCCTTCCTGTTCTCTAACACTTTAATTCCCCTGTGATGTCATTTCCTGGTAATCCCAGTAACACACACCCGTCAGAGCCGCTGATGGATCACTGTCCCCGATGCTCTGTCTCGTGTGAAAACATCTGAATGACTGCAGTGCTTTACATCGTTGCAAGGATCGAATCAGGTAGGAATAGATCCTGAAAACAGCAGGAAGTTTTGCTGATCGGTTGTGATCTGAGTGGGTTTGACTCCAAACACAGGAAGCCCATCATCAGTGCTGAGAACTAACAAGAAAGATTACTAATGACACATGAATAGGGCAGCTGATTCCCCATCAGATGAAGAGCTAAACTTCTTCCATCATGTTTGTGATACTGAGTGAAGCTCACAGGAAGTTTAATGAAGGGGTTTCTATAAGAATCTGACAGATTGTCAAGTGGTTCATGTTGAAATGAGTATTGTTTAGGCTTGTATTTATTTTGAGAGATATTAAGCGTGTTTTGTTCTTCAACATGAATGTGTTGTTGTTGATGTGTTTTTTCATGAATGCGTGATGAAAACATTCACTGATAAATCTGTCGTTCTCCTCAGAGACGCTGTTTTGGTAGCAATAGCACTTCTGGTAGCACAAGCTTTGTTTCCTGTGAAAGAGGATTGGTCTGGTTTGAGTCTCTATCTGATCTCAGACTCTTCCTAACAGAGGGACGTTTACATGTTTGTGAGTAGCTTCATGTTTAAAAGTTGTCGTTGTTTTCTGATTTTACATAAAGCTTTAATTCATTTGATGAACTTTTGTTTTGAACTTTTAATGCATTTAACATATTTGAGATTCTTTTTTGACTAAATGGTAAATAATGAGTTCCACATTAAAACCAGAAACATTTGGGGTGAAAAAGTGTTTATCACATTCTTTCATGAGTGATTTATTTGGAGTATTTGTGGAACACATTCCTCTTCACTTCTGAATGCATGTCGTAATTTTGTAGAGTTATAATGTAGATCTTAATCACTTGTGTTTGCTGACGGCACCCATACATGCATTCATCCATTTTCCTGTGGTGTCCTGTAGATTCCAGAGCTGGCCAGAAACACCCTGGATGCTTCAGGCGGTATTGTTGTGACTTTCTGTTGTTTTAAATATTCCATGACTATAATTGATGGAAATCAAATTTGCCTTCGGCTCATAAGAAGTCTTTCACAGTCGGCCCCGCCCACTGTTGTTCAGTCGCTAATGGCTTGATAGAGTTGCGCTGCGTCACGTTTGATCAAAAGCAAATAGAATTCACAATCTCTGCACCACCTTGTGTTCACTGGATACACTAAACAGATATGAGTCTGTCCTGCCAGTCATAACAAGTCTTTAAAGGACCCTTTTTTCACATTATGTACATAAAAACACTAAAATAACATTATAAGTAACTTCACTAAACATACTGTATTAAAATACAACCTGAGTTCCAGAAATGTTGGGACGCTGGCTGTAGGTTTTTTGCAAGACAGACGTTTCAGAATAGGAGAAGGACTAAAAATGAGCTCCCCAAAATGACTTCTGGATGCTGGAAGATCCATTCTTCGAGCTGTGGTTCAAGAGGATGTGATGCTGTTCCTTCAAGAGTCAATCACAACTTATCCATCCATGCCCATGAGAAATCAGCCTTTAATGGGTTTCACAATATTTCAGCATGTTATTCTTAATAAGTGAGGGTCATTTTTTTAGGATTTTGTACTCAGTCTCTGAGAACCTGACACACTGAACTTGTGGAGACTCCAGGAGGGTTCAGTTCTGGGAAATAATGTCGCTGGAGACTTAATGGTTCCTGATGGTTTCTGACCCAATTCTTGACATTAGTTTTTAATTCTTTTCTTATTCCACCTGTTTTTGTTTTGGACTGTGCTGACCCAATGAGCGTTTTACTGCCCGGTGGTCATTTCTTAACTTTGTTAATTCTATTAATGGATTTGTTTTCATCCTTCTAATTAGCATTTGAGATTTTTTTAGTTTAAGTTTAATCTCTTTCTAGGCTAATTTTATCTGGAATAAGAAAACTTGCCTAATAATTTGGCACTCCTGAATATAAGGAGTTTTGGACGTTCAGCCTTCCAACTACATATCAGTTATATGTGATTAAATACAAAATCAAGAGTAGTTCTTTGGATTGATGTGGTTTAGGACTGGTAACATGTCTTTGTAAAAAAAAATCGAACTAGAATTTTAACTTGCATAATCATTTGGAACGCGGTGTAGAACACAGATAACATAAATGTTTAAACCGAGAAATTTTACACTTTTATCCACTAAATGAGTGCATTTTAAATTTGATGCCTGCGACGGGTCTGAAAGAAGTTGGCACAGGGGCAACAAAGCGATGAAAAAGCAAGAAATTTAGAGAAGATTCAGCTGAGGGAACATCTAACAACTAATGAAGATAATTGGCATCAGGTCCGTAACATGATGAGATGCAAAAGGGATGTCTGTCAGAAGTAAAGATGGACAGAGGCGTAAAAAGATTGTGGATCACTTTAAAAACAATGTTCCTCTCAACATCAGATTACAAAGGCTTTGCAAATCTCATCATCTAAAGGGAATAACATTATCTGTATAAATGTCTGTGTGGAAGGGACAAGGCTGGAGATGTTTGTTGGATGCTCGTGGTCTTCAGGTCCTCAACACAGGATTCTGTCTTTGATATTACTACATGGGCTCAGGAATACTTCCAGAAACCACTGTCGGTAAACACAATCCTCCGAGACATCTGCAGATTACAACTAAAGCACTATCACGATAAAAGAAGCCATATGTGAACATGGTCCAGAAGCTCCTGTGGGCCAAGACTGTGGACTGTTTCAAAGTGGACAAGTGTTCTGTGGTCAGACGAGTCCACATTTATCATTCTTGATGGAAAAACAGACGCTGTGTCCTCCGAGCTAAAGAGGAGGAGATCCTCAGCGTGTTATCAGCATTCAGTTCAGACGCAGCATCTCTGATGGTATGGAGGTGTATAAGTGTATACGGTCAGAGCAGATTCATGTTCCGGAAGACATTATGAATGCTGAAAGGTGTATAAAGGTTTTAGAGCAAAATATGCTCCCCTCCAGATGAGGTCTATTTCAGCCGCACAATGCAAAACCACATACTGGACCGATTTCCAGCACCCAAACTCCAGAAAATCATAACCTTGATGCACAGATGTCTTTAAACTGTTCTGAAAACAAGAGGAGATGCTACACCATGATAAACATGACCCTGTCACAACTATTCTGACACCCTCAGGCTGACAACTAATTTAAAATAAGCTAATTTTGTGAAAAAAAACAAGTTGACTGTTGGATTTAGAATTAAAAAGAAAAGAAATGTCATGTTCACACTGCCCTAACAAACACTAGCGAATAACACAGTATCTACACAGATCACAGAGTTTGTCACATTGCACCACCTCCATTCTACACAGAATCACTGATTATAATCAACAGAACCTCTGCTGCATGTTGTTGCTCGCGTCTGGTGTAGATGGTGCAGGTCTGACAAAAACAAACAGGTGTGTGCTCTCTCTGTAGAGTGTGTGTGTGTGTGTGTGTTGCTGACACTCTCTGCTCTCTTTGTAGAGTGTGTGCGAGTTTATGTGGTTTATGAGGACTTGGACTAATAAAACTCATGGACTATAATGACATGGGTATGACAGGTATTACAACATGAAAGTGATTTATGAGTGTTGTATGTGTGATTTATGAGTGATGTATGAGATATTTTCAGTGTCCCCGTAATTCAAAAGACTAAATGGTGTTTATTTGAGAATGTAAAAGTGTGTTGTGTTTCCTGTAAGGGGTAGGTTTAGGTGTAGGGTCAGTGTAGGACAAAACCACATACAGTCTGTACAGTAGAAACACCATTACACCTATGGAGAGACCAATGTGTGTGTGTTGCTGACACTCTCTCTGCTCTCTCTGTAGAGTGGGTGTTTGTGTGTGCTGTACTCCTGGGCAGTCTCCTGGTCATTCTGCTGGTGGGGGTCTGCTGGTGTCAGTGCTGTCCTCATTCATGCTGCTGTTACGTGAGATGCTGCTGCTGTCCAGACACCTGCTGCTGCCCTCGGCACCGTGAGTCCCTCAAACACACACATCACGCCTCCGACACACGACTGCCGCTGACTGTGTCTCTCTGAAACAGTGTATGAAGCAGGGAAGGGCATCAAGTCAGCGCCGCCCACTCCTGTGTCCATTCTCCCTTCATACTACATCCCTGGGATGCCCACCATGGTGCCCATCGCTCCACCCTCCCTCATTGACCCAATCCTTTCTACTGCACCATCACTGGAGAACTGCGGCTCAGGTCAGTGTACTGTGGACGTTTACTGGCACAATATTCACTTGATTTAGCACTGATTGCTTTACCTCAATGATTTGACTGATCTGATTTGTCTCATGTAAGTCTATATAAATATGTTTGTAGTGACTGTTGTGTTGTTTGCGCAGTGTGCTCACCCTAACGTAACACTAAAATGCTTCATCCAGTGTGTAAAAAAGGTTATTCTAAGTACAAGATTATTTTTAAAATGGCCTTAATGACCAGAACACACACATGTGGTGTATCTCCTGTAGTGCGCAGTGGTTTTCATCTGCAGCCGGCGTCAGATCAGAGCTCTCTGAAGGTGCTGCAGTTCGTGGAGAAGCAGCTCGCTCAGTTTAACCCGTCTCAGACGCTTAGCAGCAGTCGAAACTGTAAGACACAAATGCCGTTCAAATCCTTGACCACTGCATGATCCTGTCCACACACTCCATTCTGTGTGTCCTGTCTAAGAGCTGCATGCTTGACTCTTCCTCTGTCTTCACTAAAGCAGTGGTTTTCAGACAGATCATGTGTTAATGAGAGCAACACCCACAGAGCACTCCGCAGGGATGTTATATGCTTCAAAAAAAAACATCTGTGACCCTGGAACACAAAACCAGTCATAGGTAGCACAGGCATATTTGTAACAATAACCAAAACCAAATAATGCCATTATTTTCTTTTGAAAATGAGATAATAGGAAACCTTTGAAGATCTCTAAGAGCGATGGAAAACCACTGCTCTAAAGCTTTATTCGTGCTCTTCAGGCTTTTCTTGTACTGCTCTAAATTCTGCTTAGTGTTCCTGATATAAATGCTGTATTCATATTGACAAGCCTTGTGAGAGCAGAACAATTATAGTCAAACTTTCTAATGCAGAGGTTCATTCAGCTCTGTCCTAATGAAACACAGCTGAACCAGAAAATCAAGGTCAAAGCCCCAGTCAGGTGTGTTTCACCAGGAGCAGGGCTGAGAACCTGAGCTATCGGAGATGTCTGCTGATTTCTGTTCATTTGCAGCCTGCAGTGTGTCCGAGCTGAGCTCGTTACATGATGTAGAAACTGACTTCCGCCAAACCTATCGACAAGTCCAGAAGAAGGCACTACCAGCCATTCCTGACCTTGATGACCTCGATGACCTCCGGGCCACAGATTTATCTCCCGTTCACGAGGGAAGATACACTCGGCAGACACAGCACAGAAATCGAGCGGTGGATGAACGCCCCAGGTAACAGACGTCCAGATGGACTAGACTCTTGTTTTTACTAAAGCAATGACCAGTGTTCGGGAAACTTAAATAATGTGTTATGTTACTTTGAGTTACCTTTTAAATCTGGGCAGGGCATGCTTGTTTGTTTTTAATATAGAAAGTTCTTTTTTAACGATTATAAAAGCCCTTTCACTGCAATGTGAAATGAATCCCTCTCAGTCTGAAGGAAATGTAAATTCTGGCTTAGGAAAGCTCAAACTAATCACATGAAGAATATGAAAGTTTAACATTATTCAGCAATAACAAAAATTATGCACAAATGTGTCCTTTTTGCAAAGACTTTGCGTAATAAAATGGGATTAAATACATTACATTTACATTCACATTTAGTCATTTTGAAGATGCTTTTATTTGAAGTGACTTACAATTGGGGAACATATAAAGCCATTCATCTTTAAGAGGCAAACAGCCTCTGCCATTGTTCTTAGTCCAGCCAAAAGAGCATTGCAGTAGTCCAGCCTAGAAAGGACAAGGGTCTGCACAAGAAGTTGTGCAGCATGCAAACCTGCAAAATCGAGGAGTCTTTGTTGTCTCTAAAGGTCTGTCACATCTCACCAGTCACCTGTTCCTGGATCAGCACCCACGGAGAGCACACAGTCACCCACAACAGCCACACGCTCTCAATCCCTGACAATCACGGAGATCACTCTTACCTTATACCTAACCCAGCAGCGAACAAGTTTATGTTGAACTTCTTTCGGATGATGATTGTGTGAAGCTGCTGACGAATTTTCTGTTTATGTTTATAATAAAACACTCTGATTGACTTTTAAATCCTTGTTCTGTCTTCCCTGAGCGTGACAAGGTCACTCAGTCTCCAAAGATTACACCGAGACTTCTGAAGCTGATGGGGTAATTGTACACAGATCTAGCTGGATGGTGTGGTTGTGCTGAAGAGCTGATGTGGCAGGAAAGTCTTAGCCAGGTGATGATCTTTCGACCATGCCAAGATGTTCGGCAGGCAGCCTGAGCACAAATGTGCAATCTGTCTTGCTACAGTTGGATCATCTGGTGGAAAAGACAGATAGAGCTGTGTTGGTTAGGGTTAGGGTAGCACTGCTAGGAAAAGCCATGTTGCTGTATGATGGGACCCAGCGATGTAGTGTTTGTGGAGAAGAAGAAGGGACCTAGAACCAATCCCTGAGGAACCCCTGTGACCAGTTGATGCGTTTTGAATACCTTTCCTCCCCAGACTACCCTGAAAGACCTACCAGTTCAAACCAATGAAGTGGAGAACGAGTGATGCCCAGAGATGAGAGGATCTGATGATTGAGTGTCAAAAGCAGCAGATAGATCCAGCAGAATGAGAACTGTTGATTCGGAATCAAATACATAAATGATATTTGTCTTGTTTCAAATATTTGATTATTGCATTTGACTGTTTGTATTTATTTTGAGGAACACTGAATGTGTTTTTGAGTAAATACATGTTGATATTTAGTCTAGAACTACAGTAAGATCACATTCACACACAACGCTCTGCAATTACGCCTGATTTCTCTCAACATGGCAACCCTAGAGCTGTCAGTCAATACAGGAGAAACAGTAATTGGAGCTAATTATTTCCTATTTTACTCAGATATTTCCTTCGGAATAAAAAAAATCAATCTGTTACTTTACTAGTGACTTAAAATAACATATCTGCCTTTGTAACTCATGTTTCTATTATTGGTGGTGTGTTTCAGATGGAACCCTCGCTCGGAGCACCTGCAGAGGAAGACTTTCCAGGATCGAGGACGGACTGGATCTGTGGATGAACTGGAGGAGTTTGCGATGGCGTATATGCAGCGGGGACGACACGGCGACATGGGAAACAGGGAGGATGACTTCAGAGAGCGAGAGCGGGATCGCTACCCGTTCTATCGTTCAAAGAACAGTCCAGCAAGATGTCCTCCGAGCCCTCCGCCATTACCTGGAAAAAAACGGGACACTTGGGGCAACGGTCAAGCTCAGCGGGATCAGACCGGAAGAGATCGCAGGCCTGACTACGACCATGTCCTTCTCGACAGTTTACTAGAACGTAAAGCTAAAGCTGTGAAGAGCGGAGCTTCAAAAACCGGACAGACCGAAGACGCCTCCGACACGCCGTCCAAAAGCAGCTCCAAGAAGAGTAGTGAGCGTGTCCAGATCAGGACTCCCAGCAACCAGTCCCCTCGCCAGCGGCCAGCAGAGGATAACGAGTCTCTGCCACCGTACACAGAGAAGGAGATGGAGCGGTCCGGTGGACAACAGCCGTTTAGATACACACGCTCTGGTCCTGAGCCAGAGGAGCAGAACCGCCCGCGGAAAGTGGTGAGTTATCTGTAGACTCTTTGTGACTTTGCTGCTCCATTCAAAGAAGGAATAAAACTCTTACATTAGTGCAGTGAAAGAAAAACCCCACAGGTCCACAGAATGAAGCCAGTTTAATCAAAGCAGTGCTGTAGAAAGTAAAAAAGATTTGAGATTTAAAGAATGTAGTCCTGAAACCCTCCAACGCAGCTGGTAAGATTGACAAATGTCTAAGATATTTCAAAAAGAGACCTTAAATATGAAAAAACAGTCCAGAGAAGCACTCTATAAGATTTCCTCTTGCCAGTCATCATCCTTACCATTTATTTCATTCATATCTCTTGTAGACATTTTTTGATGAACAAAGCACGCAGTATGATTCCGAACTAGGTCTTTCAATCACGGTTCGATTTGTACCTCGATTTGACAACAGAAAATAAGCAGTGCACAGGTAACTAGAATATCAGTGATTGCTGCTTGCTGCTTAATTCCTCCCCAAAATGTGTTTGGATCACAGCTTAACTGTGTCGAAGCTCTAACACAACTAACCGTATCGACCGTAGAAAACAGTGCCAGAAAAGACAAGACTGAGCAAATATGTGTAGCAGGAAGCAAACGTTATGAAAGACACTTCAGTATTTTCTCTGTGGATCGATCGCTGCAAAAAATCATTCCACCGGATCTTCAGTTCGATGATGTTTCTGCTTTTACAAACACAGGTGCCGCTGTAGAGTAACAGTCATTACTGGGAAAGTGTGCAGAAATACTAGTGCTGTCAAACGATTAATCACATCCAGAAGAAAAGCTTTTCTTTGTCTTCTGTGTACATTTACCATATATTTACATCTATTTACATGTCTATGTTTATATTCATATAATTAATATTATAAATAAATATATGCGACATATAAAAGAAGGTTTTTCTGAAATATATGCATGCATGTGTATTTATATACACATAATAAATATTCACAGTACACACACACATATTAGCAAAACAAAAACGTTATTTTAATCGTGATTAATGTTTAACAGCACTAATAAATACAGGTGGAAATCTTATCGAGTGCTGGACTTTTAATGTTTGTGTGTTATTCATTTTAATATAACATACATATGTCCTAATAATTGCAGAATAATGACTGACAGCGCTTCTCCTGCCGGCTCTCACCGCTTCACCAGACTAATCCGCTCGAGCTCACTGCTTCTGCTCACTCTTCTGTCCTCTCTTTGAACAGAGCACTCTTCTGAGCAGAGACTCGCTCGTGGTTTGATGAGGTCTTCACACGCCGTGCTGAACTCGGTACTGAAACGCTGCTATAAAGCTTCACCAGACTGTTCCTGACGGCTTCAGCACATTTGTGTTTGATGAAAACTCTTGTCACACGGTGAAAAGGTTTTTGCTGAGCGGTACCGGATGAAATATATGAGGACAGCTTACACAAAATTTAGGGATCAGTTCGATTTTCAGCTTATTTTTTAAAGAAGTCTCTTATGCTTTTGAAGGCTGTGTCTGTTTGATCAAAATAGTGAAAGAGTTGTCATTTTTGAAATATTATTAATATTATGTAATATAACAGTTTTCTATTTGAATATACTTTAAAACATATTTTTTTATTCAAAATTGAAACTTTGTTACAATATCCTCTACTCTTCAAAAGAAGGGTCGGTTTCAGCTCTGATAATAAAGCAGCGTGTTAGAACGATTTCTGGATCATGTGACATTAAAGACTGAAAAGTCTTTGATTCATTAAATGCAACTTTTATGAGCAGAAGAGGCGTCATTAAAAACATGAGAAATCTCACTGATGCTGAAGAAACGTCCTGTTCTCGAGTGCTCTGAATGAATGAGTTCTTTATTTTGATGAATGACAATGTATTTCACACGTTTGTAAAAACAAGACATAACTAATTAATATTATTGCAGATCTTGTTGTACACTCATGCTTTTATCAGTATTATAAGATACAGACCATTATTTTCTGAATAACAAACGATGATTGTGTATTTTTGGGGATGACTGGTTTTTATAAACAAAGCTGAGCAAAGACTTTAAGATACAGAGAAGAAGATTACAGAGGCTGGTTTGGTTTCAGGCAAACTACGAGAGGGTTTTCACTGAATGAGTTCATGGAGTGTCTCACAGTGTTAGTATTGAGAAGCGTGTTTAGTTGGTGTCAATAGCTTCAGTGTGATGTGTCTGCAGACTCTAATGAGCTCATCCAGGGTCAGCGTCTGCTGGACCTCAGCGGTCACCTGCACTGCTTTACTAACCACTCTGGTCTTCTCTATCTCCATCACAAAGTCATCTTATTCCAGTACTTGAGAAAACATTTCATATAATTGCAGGTTTGCCCATGAGGACTGAAGTTCATGTTTATGAAACTGTTTACATTTTTGTATGTTTTGAGATGTTCGCTGCCTCCTGAAATATATGTATGATCTGTATTCGGACTCTGCTATGTTAACTGCATCAAATGAATTTCAGTAAAAACTAGCAGACTTGGCTGTGATCTGTTATTTTAAACTCTTATATCACTCTTGTTGTGTTTGTGTGTAAGTGTGAGTCATGAGGCTCTTTGTCCATTGTTTAGACAATAGTGACGCACTGAACACAACAGTTTTGAGATGGAAACCTCGCACACACACACTTTTGACATATGTGCAGCACAATAACCTTCAGTCTGTCAGTCCTCTCTCGGAGCATTAGAGCAGGTATTCACTAATACATGAGGCTGGCATCAGTCTGTCTAAATGTCATGTCTAATTTATTTGTCCATTGAAGATGTTTTGTAAAAATAGACTTGAAATGTTTTGCTGGCTTCACAACAGCTAAGTCAGATGACTCTGAGGCCACTCAAGGACACCGTCGTGTGAAAATGATTCATAAATAATGTTCTCTTCTAGCAGCACAGTGAAAGTAGTCATTATGTTTAGGTTTATATAGAAATAACACAAGTCCACAGTATTGTTAAGACAGCCATGTTAGTTTATCTGTTAGTTACACACACTGCTCTTGTGACAGTTTCTGAAGCGGACTCTCAATCAGCAGAAACACATCTGTGCACTAATACACTAACTCTCGGCCTTTCATTCCATAAAACCCTTTTTTGACACACACACACACACACACAGATCTAACAGGAATTAATATTATGTAGAAGTGTTTGTAAATGTCTGCTTTTGAGATGTATGTTACATTTTGAATGCAGTGCTTCATTTTACAAGAGATTTTTGTACTTTATGTGCGGTTCTTGGATTTGTGTGTAAAGTTTGGATAAAAGAAGGTTAGGTTTTGTGTGTAAGCAGCTAAATAAATTTGTGTGTGTGTGAGAGAGAGAGAGAGAGAGAGAGAGAGATATGAGGGTTATAGATCAGTGATTATATCACCATCTGCTGGAGACACCAGGATGTTCGCCCTGAAGAATACACACACACACACACAGTAAATCCTTTACACAATCTAACATGTGTTTAAACTTTTAGATGATTGGTGATGCAGATTGCATCATCACAAATATAGAGGCCAAATGGCCAGGCTCTGTGCATGTCTCCAGAACCTTTAGAGCCTCATCTCTCTACCAGCAACTAGCAAGAGGTATGCTAGTAATAACTTAAATAGCAAAAATTTAAAAAAAAAACCCACTACATTATATATCTATATATATATTAATTCGGTCTATGCAGAAGAAATCTCAGAGGAGTTTTGCTGGGAGACAAGGGACACCCATGCCTGCCTTACCTCTTGACTCCCTATCAGGAGCCCCAGACAGAGGCACGGCACAGCTACAACACTACCCATGCACGCACAAGAGGTTGTATAGAGATGGCATTTGGGCTGATAAAGTCTAGGTTCCAGTGCCTGAAGCACCTCAGAATGAGTCCACCTTGGGTATGTGACATTATAGTTGCTTGTGTAGTGCTCCATAACATTGCTTGTCTGAGGAGAGAGAGGCAACCAAGGATTGTTGAAGAGGAAGACTGGGGCAATGAAGCAGTATTGGAGGAAAACGAAACTTCTACGAGACACATATGCAAATAATTATTTTGCTTAATATGGTGTAAACCATGTAGCCTTTAAAATGTTCCACGGACCCCTCAACTTTCTCCTTAGTTGAACAAACACACAGATGTCAGAAGTATTTAAAGTCATTTGTGTTTATTCAGAGTGAATCTGCCTGTTAGGGGTGAAAACACAAATAAATATTGTGGAAAGTGATCAAAAGGTAATGTTTTTTTTTCCTTTTCCTTTTTTAAAAAAGGGTAGTTCTGCTTGAATTGTTCTGTAGCTGTTGTATTTCCAGCTCCAACTTCCTCATCTTCAGTTTTTTTATACTGGATGTCGACATCAATCGCTTCCATTTGTTTAAGGAGGTAGCGTTTATACACTCCTTTTATGTTTTCTGGGTTCTGTAGCAACATAGATTTAAGTTATTTCACTGAATGCTCCTGGCACATTGTTACCCTTTTAGTCGAATCACTTCGTATTACAGATGGGAACTCGCCAGACAGACTAAAGGCCAATGAAAATTGGCGTGCACTGATTGCGCTCAGGTGCACCTCATCACTGCGTGAGTATAAGAGGGCAC
>JAUMHQ010000044.1:17353872-17380584 GCA_032361165.1 Enteromius paludinosus | reverse complement strand
TTTGATAAATAAAGTTTAATTCTCGTCATTATACATTACCATCACTCTGTTCTTCTATTTGATAATGTTCAATGCTTGCTTTGCTACAATCTGTATTGTTAATAGCGCTATATAAATTAAAGTGATTGATTAATTGATTTTAAACAGGGTAACTTGTAATCTATAACCAATAACACCAAAGTAACTGTCCTAGCGCTGGAGATCAGGAGAGCTCAGCCTGCTCTGTATTGTTTGCTGAAGTCTGTATAGAGATTGTAGAGACTTGCCTCACCTTTATGATTCATCAGAGTTCAAGCTGTTAATGTGTTCTTGCTTCTGCAGTAATGCCTGCTCATTTCTTCAGTCTATGTCTTTATTTGTCCTCTGCTCTACATGTTTTATACTGATGCCTTACAGCTACAGCTTCATTAGCGTGAATGGAGTGAGTCAGTCCAGACTCGAATGACCTGGACGCACCCATGACTTGTTGATGTGGAAATATTCTGCTAGTGATTAGCGTGACTCGTTAGCATGAACTCACCTCCAGCAGCTGCCAGTAAAACACCACACTGCTTTCTCCTAGATTGTAGATTTATAGCACAAGTCAAATGAGCTGTGGCCATTATAAACCAACTAAAACTGAAAATGGTGCTTCTGATTTTCAGCGGTCATGTGATGGAAATGAAATAGCTCTTAAAGGAATCTTTGCTGGAGCTGCTCCACGGAAATCATTGAAATGCACCCAATAGTTTAGAAACATGCTGGAATCCATCAGTAAGAAGCAAACATGCCAGGACTTTTCCCCATGGATTGACTGTGTGTGTGTGATTATCCTCAGAAACACCCCTTCGCCTGGAGAAGTGAGGCCAGGGGCGAGATCCGAAGGTTTTTGGGTCTCTGCCGGACGATTGTGAGCACTGATTCTGGGTGTATCAGGAAACACAGGAACTCTCAGGAACAAGCAGCACTCAACATTGAAGACACATGTTTAAAGTGCAAAGACGTTTCAGTGAGGGCTAAAGTTAGGAGCTGTGATCAAAGAGCTTTAATTACACGATCTGGTGGCACAGAAACACCCGTTGCGGAATGCTTCAGTATTATTTAATGCACCGTGCATTATCCCACTTATACCATAGTCATTTACCAGCACTGACGAGCTAAAGCTGTTGATGTGTCCAGCGCAATATTTGACCTAGGGTTATTTTACAGCTCGTTAGTGCTAGCATCCTGCCAGCTTCAAATCAGACAGGGGCGAAATAGTGCGGGTAACTTTATTTGAATTAATAAATTTTGACATTTATTTAAGATAATTATTGATTCATTGATCAACCAATTGTGAGAGAGAAAGAATGTTTTGTGAGTGCATTTTTTACTAATAAAAGGTCACAGGGCAGCAATAAAAACAAGTATCTGTGTGTGTATCTGATTTGCAACTAAAATGTTTTTAAACGTTTTTAGTGCATTGGGATTAGAGAGTTTAAATGGAAACTGTATGTTGAAGCTGGAATCCTAAAGACATTTTACTAAACACTTACATATTCTTAAAGACATTGCCTACATGAGTCTAAATAAAAACATAGCTTCAGATTTAACTAAACTGTGAAGAAATACAGTAATAGACATCATATACAGTGACAGCCGGCCAGCAGACATGAAGTTGTGTGTGTGTGTGTGAGAGAGAGAGAGAGAGAGAGAGAGAGAGAGAGAGAGATTATACTGAAATCCATGGGGTTTGGAAAATGTGTTTGTTTACTGATGACTCAAACCTCTGTATGTGTGTGTGTTTTCTCAGCCTCACTGAGCTTCATGAGTCACATCTGTCCCCTGTGGTTCATAAAATCACATGTGAACAGAATGTGTGCTGTGACCTCTGACCTCTTTCAAATGGCTTCTACTGTCCTGTAGCCAGCCACTCTATCCAGCTCAGGTGAGAGGTTATGAAGCATGGTCTTGTGGATGTGTTTCGTCTCTCTTCTGTGTTTTTGAACAGTACGATGAGCTCATGACGTCTCTCAGCGACGTCTCTCATGAGTCTGTCAGCGCACTGAAAAACACCCTGAAGATGCAGTGTTTGATTTGGGGACACCTAATTTCTAGTGATTATCGTTGCTTTGACCACAGAGACGTCTCTGCATTTGATAATTAAACAGTTTAATCGGGTCACTTTACATTACCATCACTCTGTTCTTCTGTTTGATAATGTTTACTGCTTTGCTACAATCTGTATTGTTAAAAATGCTATAGAAATAAAAGTGATTTGACTGATTGATTAAAGGAACACTAGACGGTCAGAGACAAATACAAACTATCCAGAGAAAAAACTTAAGATCAGGGATTGTTTGAGTGCTATCTGCTGGTGTTTTGTGCAGAAGCGGATCTGCGGTTTGCTGACTTCTTCATTGTGTTCTGAACATCTGGAATCAAGAACTGACTCTGGCTGAAGTGTTGCTCAATAAATGTGTGATATCAATTTGATCTGGTGTCTTGGGAAAGTGGAACAGCTGTCCACACAATCTCAGACTCGCTCTACATTTCCATCATTTATTCTCAGCAGAGTGTTTATGAACATACACTCTGTGAAGTGAAGACTATTTGTTTTTGATTGTTTGCTTGACTGTTTTTTTTTTTTATTTAACCTTACTCCTTTGGGCTTCATTCACTTTTTACAGATGTACAGTATGTGAGACCATGATTGCAAAATACTCAATCTCAGTGTCAAACTCGCATAAGAACAATGTGCGATTACTCTATATATAGGGCAAGGTAACCCTTTCCAGACTGAAGCAGCTAAAGCAGGTCTTTAGGATTCACCAGGGGTCTGTGAAGAGCTACAGACTTCTAGGGCCTTATTTATAAAATGTTGCACAGAAACCATCCTAAATTTGATCTTGTGATGATTTCTCCAATGTGTGTGTATCTTTGATTCATGGAATTGAAGTACAAACAGAAAACACAAGCGTGCCTCTCTTTCAGATGAATCTTTAAAATGTGTTCTGCTCAGACTCTGAAGGGACGCCGAGGACTTCATGCCAGGCAGATTTTATATAAATGTGAGCATCAGCATGGATTAAAGCAAAGCACAATAAGATCAAATATGAGCGTACACACACTTTAGAGATGAGCCCCTGATCTAAAAGACTCTGTCTGTCACTCTGATTTGGTTGTGGTGGCGAAGCTGGATGAACTTAGTTGTGTTTTTGACAATGATGCTCCACCTGGTGTCCATCTCTGCATTTGCCGTAGAGACTGCTCCTCAGACACATTTGAGTAAAACACGAAACTGAATCATATCTGTGGTGTGCACTGGTCACGACACAAGAACATTATATGATGATCAATATAAAGTAATGGAGCATCATGGAACATTTTCGTACACTGATGAATCACATGCAGAATTGTATCTCCTTCAAAAGAATTCATTTTCTGAGAAAATTCCGTAAACAGAGAACAAAGCGTTTTAAGTCTTGTGTAACAACTATGAATATCAAAACATCTCAATATCATGTTCTATGGCTGAAGGCACATTTAAAGTTCTGCTGAAAACACTTTACTGAACTGAATCTGCATCTGCACATTCATGTCAGATTCTATATCTTCACTGATGTTGAAATGTGGCTGTGATGAGATCAGTGCTGAGGAATAAACACAATGTGATCCATCTCTGTGTAAATGAGGTCAAATAAACACAGCAGATGCTTTCAGTTTGCTGTAAACGTGATGAGGACCCTTGTCTGTTTCCAGTTACTATTGGTTTATGGTAAAATATAATGCTTGGTGAGAGAGGTCATTTTACTTGTTAAACACGTAAATATATGTACTATTATTATATTTTGTATACGTATTAATATCACATACTTCATAAAAAAGCATACACTTTATTAATAATTGTAACGAATATTTATTAATAATAAAAAACAAAACCCCAACAAGCAGCAAAAGTTCTGCTAAAAAGGTGGGTTTAAGCCCACCTTTAAAAACATCCACAGACTGTGTCATCTTCAGATGGTCCAGAGGAGCTACAGACTGGAAGGGGCTGACAGGGGCGTCACCATGGAGACACTGATGGAGAGGAGGGGAACCTTACACATAGTCCTGAATGAGATGGGGAGCCAATGGAGCCATTTAATGATGGAAGTGATATGAACATGCTTGCGCACCCTCATCAGGATCCTAGCAGCAATGTTCTGAATGTACTAAATGTTTGATGTCATCCTCAAAGGACAGAAGAAAGTCATTTTAATACCCAGGTTGGTGAGTGATGTTGAAAGTGAAATATCCTTCCCAGAGAAGGTAATGTTCTCCGGGCCTGGTTTGGAGTGCCGATTTAGGATGGTTTCTGTCTTTGAGCTGTTTAGCTGCAATAAAGTTTGCTTCATCCACACCTTTATCTCCTCCAGGTCAAAGTGGAAGATGGCAGGTTAGCAGACGGGGTTGAGTTGGCCCTGATGTAGAGTTGAGTGTCATCAGCATAGCAATGAAAAGAAAATCCATGCCGGCTGATGACATGACAGAGGGGAGCATGTAAAGGATAAATAGGTTGGGGCCAAGCACTGAGCCTTGAGGGACACCACATTGTGTGTCAAGGATATAACCTCCCACAAAGTGCTCAGTTCTCCCAGTAAGGTAAGATGAGATTCAGTCATAAACAGAATCAGCGACAGCTCAGATCCAAGAGGATAAGGAATGATGGGGAGTCCTCCGAGCTGTTTCCGTGCTGTGACTGGAGCGAAAACCAGACTGGAATTCCTAAAAAACATTTATTTTGTTTTAAATGGACCAGAGCCTGCACAGCTACTACTTTTTAGCCACTTTGGAAAGGAATGTAAGGTTGGAGATGGGCCTGTAGGTGGATTTTTTGAGAAGTGGTCTGATGACAGCAGTTTTCAAAGTAGATGGCCGGTCTGGAGCTAGTAATGACTTTAGTGATCAAAGGCCAGATATTTGATTCGACCAAGGATGTGGGAAAGAGGTCCAGGGAACACATGGTAATACATTACCATCACTCTGTTCTTCTGTTTGATAATGTTCAGTTCTTTGCTACAATCTGTATTGTTAAAAGCGCTATAGAAATAAAAGTGACTTGACTTGACTTGACATGGATGGTTTAATTTTTCTAACCTACAAAAACCAAGGAGCTCATTGTGGACTTAAGGAAAGAGTGAAAACGCACACATGATCCCATCCTCATCAACGGGATGGCTGTTGAGCCTGTGTTATCCTTCAAGTTCCTGGGGACCCAAATCTCAGAGGACCTAACCTGGACCACCAACATCTCCAGCCTGGTCAAAAAGGCTCACCAGCGTCTTTTCTGCTTAGGTTAACCCTAACCTTCTCAGTATTCTTAAGGACTCCTCTCACCCCGCCCACAGACAGTTTTCTTTCCTGCCTTCAGGCAAGCGCTTTAGACACCCCCAGACTAGAACCAGTTGACAGAGGAACAGCTTTTTCCCCAGATCTGTCTTCTTACTGAACCCATGCTCTCTTATTTTGCTCATCTTTATTATCTGTGTTGAAATTCAAGGTCTACAGCATCAGTCGAGCTCCAGTCATGTAATTGGAGTCTCTGAAGATGTTGCTCTCACCGCGGTTGGCGGTGCTGCGTTTGCATTGACTGCATCGCTCATATTTTCTGAGTTGTTCTGTCAGAGTTTGACCACCGAACCTGAAGGAAACAGCAGAAACATCACTAAGATTAAAGCAACTCTGGCTCTCGCTCATCATGATTCTGTTCTTCTCTCGTTCCCAGTCGGTACACATTTATCTGATCGTGTGTTTGTTCTGTACCTCTGTCTGCTCAGCTCTTCTCGGTCTCTCTGGTGTTTGAGATAGGTGCTGTGCCGCCAGCTCTCCTCAGACACCGCCTGCAGGAGACGCAGCTTCTCACAGCGATGCATTCGCTCGGCTAACATTCTGCCAAAGAGACTGCTCAGTTCACATCTGGCCCAAACTACATGAATTCATTCTTCTCTTTAGGATCAATGTTTGTCACATGCTTGTTTGTTGTTACTCACTCTTCGTGGTCTCTCTGAATAATTTCTCTCTCTCTCTTCTGCTCGTTCAATCGTTTCTCCAGTGTTTCGCTCCTCTTTTGGTTGACAGTATTCATCAGCTCTTCAGAGATGTTCTGAGCTCTCTGTCTCTGTTCTGCTAAAGCCACCGGGCTGGAGTCCATCCGTCCAAACACAGACCAGGTGTCCAAACACGGAGAGATTTCTGAAAAGCGGTGAGCTATCTAAAACAAAACAATTGGGAGATTCATTACCGTTCATGACAAGAAGACAATAAAACAAAGAGAGTTTTTGATAGAAACAAAGCTGTCATGTTTTATCAGTTCAGTTTATCAGGGTCTCAAACCCTGCAATCTCTTTTTCGGAAGTACAAAAATGCACAAACCCCATGTTAAGGACAGTGAGCCTTAATCTGACTTAATGACATTATACTTAAACACACTGAAAGCTCAATCATGAGCTGTGTGATTGATCCAGAGGAGAATGAGGACATCGTTTTTTTCCTCCCTAGGTGCTTTAAGACATTAAGGTACAATTTTCTGTAAAGCTGCTTTGAAACAATTTAAGAGTGTGATAATTCAATACATAAAAAAAATACATTTCAAAATATACAAAATCAGAGCATTAAGAATCATCTGCATGCCTTTTGATTTAGGACATAAATCTTGGGCCAAACATGCAGTGCTGCTTCATTCACAAGAATAAGACACGTAATTAACCCAACTTAGCCCTAACAGGAAACAAACTAAAGTCACTCACTTGTACTTCAAGTGCTTTTCTGTACATCTTGGCCGTCTCGTGTTTCTCACTAAGCTGCTGGGATCTTTCTAATGCGATCCTGATGCAAACATCACAAAACAAGCTCAAACTATCACACCATCATCTTAAACACACAATCACACAGCGCTCGATGAGATGCTCACTCTTCAGATAGCTGCAGAAGTCTGTCCGTCTGCGTCTGTCTGCATCTGTCTGCGTTCAGCATCAGCTCCGTCTGCGTCTGTCTGTGTTCATCTGGCTTCTGCATCTGCAGCAGACGGTCTGCGCTGCAGGCTCGACCCATGAAGATGTACGAGCCCTAAAAGGCCATGCATCACATGACCAGAAAAACAAATAAACACACAGATCCATCTGAAGCGAGACTTACGTCTGATTGGCTGGATGCCTGCGCTTTCCTGCATCTCTGAGCTTCAGCGGCGGCCAGATTAAACGCTGCCAGCTTCTGACCGTCCTGCCGCCTCTTTAGTCTGTCCATCTGTCAGTGATGGAAAGGTCCAGTACAGGTTTATATCTGTTTCGGTCTGTTTGTACAGCACTTTTCATGATACAAATCATTGCAAAGCAGCTTTAAAGAAGATTAAGTTTCTATTTTTTATTTAGTAGTAGTTTATCACTGCACTGCAAAAAAAAGGCTTATCTTTTTATCAGTGTTTTTATATTGTTTCTAGTAAAAATATATTAAACATTTTTAAATGTTAAGAACCACTAGAACATAATTTGGTTTAAGCCAGTGGTTTTCAACCTGTGGGCCACGACGGTATTGCAGGGGGGCCGCCAATTATTATTAATAGAAATTGTAATATTTTTAATATAATAAAAAATGTCTAGTTTCCTGATCCATTATGTATATTTACTGTTTATTCAATACACTACCAGTTTATTCAATAAAGACAATTAACAGCCTTGCTTCCGAGTACTTAGTTAACCCGACACAAAAAGCGGGATCGTTTAAATTCTTTTGCAGTGGGCCGCGGAAACATGCGTGTTTGGCTGTGTGGGCCGTGAGTTAAGAAAGGTTGTTTAAACAAAAGTCACTTAATTTACTTTCTTTGCCCTGGAAACAAGAATAAATATGTCAAGTAATTTTGCTTATCTAGTAAATACATCTTAATTTAAGGATTTTTAGACAATTTACATTTAATCATTTATCAGATGCTTTTATCCAAAGCAACTTACAAATGAAGCAAGGTTTTTTTGATGCGTTGACTACAAACAAGACTAAAATACTAAGTTAAGCCTTTTTTTTGCAGTGTGGTGACTGTCAAGTTGATGTCTATATGGCAGAAATGAACAGTAAAAATCAAGCAGTTAGTTAATGTCCTGTATTCTAACAGATGGAAAATAGTATAAACAGAAATCAATTAAATGCGATATTTCTATTGAAACGAGGCGTTCAGTATGAGAGTTTGTGTGTTTGTCACCTCTTCTTTCTGGAAGTACAGCAGGTCTCTGTGATGTTCTCGAAGCATTAACACCCGTTCTTGCTCGTGCTCGGCTCTGCTCTCATCAGAGCGGTATAAAGGAAGGTTTCTCTGCGCTCGCTGCATGCAGACGTAACACAGCTCCTGCGGCACACATCCACAGGCCTGAGCTGATATCAAGAGCTGGAAGAGAAAGAGGGGATGAAGCTCACCTGTCCGGCCCGTCTGTGGTCACCGCAGGCTCGGTCCAGACCCGTCTCTGTCATGATGCTGAGAGCGCCACCTGCTGGCCCCGAGACGTCTCTGTGTTCACCAGAGAGAGATTTGTCCTGCTAATCTAACAGTGGCTGACACACATCCATTCAGTCTGTCTTTTTTAAAATTACTTAGGATAAAAGCATCTTGTAAATGATTAAATGTAAATGTCTGCTGGCTGATACAATTAAATAAGTCCAGAACACAGTTGCAGTGCCTCAGCAGCAATCAGAATCAGAATGGGCTTTATTGCCCATGGAATTTGTTTTTGTGACAAAGCTCTGCAGTGCAACAGAATGACGGTGACAAGACAGAAGTCCATTATTAATGGAAGATAACTATATTACTCTATTATACTATTTTACCATCAGACAGCCAGAACAAATAAAGTAAACATTCTTTTTCAAACTCAAATTTGAAGCTCAGTGTGTTTAGTCAGACGTGGTGAAGCATGTTTAATGTGAGATGACAGACTGCATTGACTGCTGGGTAAAGCTCATGTTTCAGTCAAACCATTCTTACGTCACACCTAAACACAGCTTTCTCCTGCAGAGGACTAATGACACACACAGAGCTCACCGTAACACAGCGCCTCTGATCTGGCCGTCTCTGACGGGCTCATGTGATAATCTGAGCACCTTTCATCTGATGCTGTTAGGCAACGCTGAATCAACACAAATTACCTTGTGCAGGAAATATTTTAATGCCAGATTTTTAACTGTTTTCCCACCCAGCAGCATTTTAACCAAAAGGACTGAACTATTTCTGTGACAAGGAATGGATTTCATTTTAAACGTAGGTTTTTAGATCAGGAATTATAATGACAGTATTTATAATTCATGTTGGGCCAGCTGAATCTTCATCACGTTCTGCTGGAATCTACCGGTCAGTGTTTGCTGGACATTTGTCCTGCAGCCTGTCTGTGAGGTCAGTCTCAGACACAGACGCTCTGACCGCTCGCTGACGCTTCTCTGCTGCTGATATAATGAGATGAGAGTCAGTCTAACACAGAACAGTACAGAACTACCATATTTTCCAGACTGTCAGCATGACAAACCCCATCCGTCACTATCATCCTCATCAGTCTGCGGCTGTTTTCTCAGAGGTCCTCCTGCAGATATTCTGGAAAGTGTGGCACCGCTGAAGGTCGTAGGTCGCGGAACATTGCAGTGTCTCTCAGGTTCACCAGAGCTCCTCCATTCCGCTCTCTGCAAATCAACAGAGTGTAATTAAACAGATTGCATGGGTTCACACACACTGCAGTGTTGGCTGTGACTGACGCTGGCAGAAGCGGAGGAAGGTTTCCTCGAGCTGTTGAGGACTGAGATGAAGTCAGGGCAGAACAGCATCTTGACCCGGCTGTGTCTGAACATCAGGACTCCGACCCCGGGGAAAGCGTGAGAGACAGACGGGCTCGTGGCTGCGGCACGGAGCAGCTGGAGGAGAGTTTCTCGTACGCATCTCTCTATCACGTCTCGCTGAAACGGGCCCTCAGCGCTTAGAGCCGAGAAGTTGAGGGGACCCACCAGAGCATCTGAGGAGACACCAGATTCTGATTAACATCTGTGACACATGCAAACATCTGAGGAAGCTTTAGATCAGGTGTGGATCATAAAAATTAAATTCAGTCGACAATGTCCATCATCTTCTGAGTAAATATACATAAATGAACAGCACTTATTGTCCTGACCTGTAGCCTGTGGTTTGTTCTGTTGAAACCCATAATACTGAGAGAGTTTCTCTGACAGGATGAAGACGGGTCTCTGTATGAGAAGATGTTTGTTCCCGAGGTTTAGCTTCTGCTGGCAGAACGTGAAAGTCCCTAACCCGAAGATGTAAACCCCCTAAAACACACCATACCCTAATTAACACGCTATTTATTCACTTTTGCAAACAGAAAAACAATGAGCATAGATGAGGACCAGAACCTTTCGCTTGAACATCTGTGTCCGAATAAAACACGACACGAGCGACCAAATATGAGCGATATCTGTGGGGAATAAAACAGACGCCAGAACTATAACAGACATGCTATATTAGTTAGGGTTAATCCAGTAGTTTTTCTGATTAGTTAGGAAATAATTTACCGTGGTCAGAAAGTCTCGACAGAGTCGACAGATAATTGCGAATTGGAAGCATGACAAAAAATCAGCAAGCAAACACTTCAGTCTACACACTCATAGTACACACAGGTCCAGAATAATCGGTGCTAAGTACAGATACCCCGCTTTGTGCTCGCGATCGAGTCTGATCTGTTGCTATAAACGCGCGTCACGCGCCTCCCAACCGCGTTACTACAGGAACTACTGCAGTGAAGATAATACCGATGCACATTACTGCAGTGAAGTACTGCTTACAGATACTGATGCTGGATACTACAGTAAATAAAGACATTCCTTACTACAGATAATACTGATACACATTACTATAGATTACTGATACATGTAACTACAGTAAATAGAGAAGATATACTGCAAACAATACTGATATACATTACTTCACAGTAAAAAGGTGCATGTTACTAAACATAACACTGACACTAAAGATACACATTACTACATATAGAACTGGTAAATGACTATAGATAACTCTTATTCACTTGATATTCATTACTGCAGTAAACACTGACACTCAGTCATTACTACAATAAATCCTGTAACATCACTATTCAAACATTAACTAAATTCAGCTGTTCTTGGCTGAAACGTGTCTTCATGTGTTATTCTGGCTAAATCCTAAAGCACTCAAGGACTGAAGGGTCTGCTCAGTCTGAATTCACCAAGCTACCTACAAATATCAGATTACATTAAAAACTCAAGCTGAAAGAAAAACTAGAACATAATCTGAACCGTCTAGAACAGATAATGATGATAACCATTTTGTGTTATTTTTTTTTAGTTCTTTTTCTTCAATCAGAAATGCACTTCTAAAATTGACTTTATCGTTATACTCT
Organism: Enteromius paludinosus; assembly: GCA_032361165.1. NCBI lineage: Eukaryota > Metazoa > Chordata > Actinopteri > Cypriniformes > Cyprinidae > Enteromius > Enteromius paludinosus. The sequence continues at coordinate 17,369,188 of JAUMHQ010000044.1, read as the reverse complement.
GAAGTTGCAACCATAGTCTTGCTAATGCATTCAAGGACTGCATCTTTTGGTCTTTTGGTGAAAAGACAATCCACTTATCAGAGAGTTAAATATTATTGTTATTTGGACATGAATTGCTGTCAGAGGAGGATGGGATCCTGGACATCAAACCTTCTGATATTAAAGACATCAAAGCATCTTTCCTGTGAGCTGCTCACCCAAACACTGAGACACACACATTTCTGCAAATCATGGAAAAAATAAACATGACTAATAAAATGTATAGACAAATGATTTTATTTACCATGACTTCAGCACGTTGTATAAAACGTTTTCAGTAAATAAATGAATAATGTGCCATACAATATTCATGAAAAAAGTTCCTTGACCAGGATTAAAACGAATATTAAACAAAATAACTTCTTTATAAAGCAGTAGATGAAAGTTAAAAACACAACGGCAGTATGTCACGTCTTCCAGAAGTTAGGATTCTGCATCATCCGTCTCTGAAAGTTTTCATACCTGAGGAGGACAGAACAATGACTCGAAGCACAAACACTCGTTCGCCAGCATGTCGCTTCACCTCAAAACATCACTCACCATTTGAGGATGGAGCTGACAGGAACATACGTCTCTGAAGGGTTGGGTGTCATTTGTGACTGAGACAGCGCAAAAGACGAGGTGAAGTTGTACAGACTCTCCAGCATCTTCTGCGTGAACTGTGAAGAGACAATGAAGAGCTATAAAGCAGCTGCAGGAGAGTTCTGAGCTCAGCGTGATATGAACAGGTCTCTGAGAGCCGGTCTTGATCGGACTCTTCAAACTTCTATGATTTGGAAAAGCTCAAAAAAAAGAATGTCTTTATTATGACTGATATCAACAATAAGTGCCAAGATCTGCCAGGTCCGTGTTTTAGCTTTTATTTAATCAGTAGCCAAGACTGGAGCTATCCATTTGATCAAATTCACTATTATAATGTTACTTTATGCCTTATGTTGTCTTTGAGATCAATTTAGATCATTTTTATCCAGACTTTCCATTAATTAGGGTGTGATATGGAATCTAAAAATTGTTCATCAACTACGAACAGAAGCTCCACTTTGAAAAGACTTACAAAAAAGGTAAGAAATATGGCTGGTAAGTTATGATAAGGTGTGTGTTACCTGTGTAAAGGAGTCCAGTGTGGAAACCGCTGAATTGGAGACTGGCGTTTGTTGTGCAAGCAGCTCCAGAGATTCAATAGAAACTCCAACCTGAGCCACTGACGGAGCCTGAGGGAGCGCCATCATACCAAACGGATGAGCTCCACCCTCACCTGAAACACACACACACACGCGAATCAGAGAATCAGAGCCAGTCAAAGCAGTTCCTGGCACTCGTCAGATTACAGACATGAATGTTGGACACAGACTTTCTTTGTCCCAGCACTGAACATGTGATTTTCCTCTGTAATGATATTCACCCCAGTGTTTTAATATCTTCTGTGATTGACAAAGTGCTTTAGTGTTTTCCAGCCTTTATAGAACGGATTTCACTCGACTCACTCACCAGCTTTCAGACCAGAGATTCTGAATATGGCACTGGGTTTCTCATTGGTGATAAAGCCTAAAAGCTGCCACACCGGTCCGACTGCAGGGTCAGGGAAAGAGAAGTAGACCGCACCACCCATTCCCACTGGGAAGGGCACAGTGCCCAGCATGAAGACCACCACATGATTGACCTTCTCATAGTCCAGCAGAGTAAAGACGAACTTATCAGAGGCCACCTGCTGTGCGTCCGTCTGAACCTGAGAGAGCAGATAAACACTAATAAATCCAGAGGAACAGAAAACACAGATAAACACTGAGATCCTGGAGTGAGATCAGATCCAGGAAACTCAGACTGGATGGAATAATCGCACAGAATTAATCAGCTGTTGGAGTTCTGTTTGTATAAAAGCCTTAGACTACTCTTATCTCTGCTGAAAAAAACAACAGACATCATCACAGGACCATTGATGGTTTACTGGTTGCATCACATTTTGGAAAAGTTCCCCACCTGACCCCCTCAGATTTGTCTAAAAAAAATCTTATGTGGTGGGAAATATGCCCAATAGATCATATACAGAATTTCTGATCTCTACTGTGCGTACTTTTTTCACTTAAAATCTGTAAAAAAGTTTGTTTTGGCATCACAGCCTGAGTGACCATGTTCAGACTGAAATATCTCCAGAACCAGTTGTGCCAGGTCCATGAAATTTTCTGGGCTAAGAGTCTTAGTCCAGAACCGCATGAATTACAACTCACCGCATTGTTACTGAATTTACACCTGAATGCTGACCCCTTACTTTAAGAGTTTTCTGATGTCCATAGAAACCTCACACAAGCATCAAACTTGGTAAATGGTCAGATATGTACCATGTCTTTCACATCCTTTGATAACAATAGAGTCTTATGGATGTTGAGATATTAAGGTCCAAAAATGGAAAAAACTAATTTACACCAATCTTCAGAGCAATATTTCCCATGAATGACACTAGGTGTGAACATGAAACTTGTTTTTTGAAAGAGCATATTGTTAAAATATAAAAAAAAAAATTAGGATGGGGTTTTACCTGATCTATTGAGCATATTACCCATCACATAGATGTTTTTCTGAGGGGGCCGGGTGGGGACCATTTGATGATTCCAGCTGGAATGACCCGGTTATACTGGTTTTAATGAGAGACTGTAATGGACGCTGTGCATCTCCACTAGTAACTAGTCATTTCTGTTGGTGGATTGTTATAATCAATCATTACTAATGGAATGGGACCAAAAAACAATACAGAAAAACAGTTATAATGGTTTTAATGGTTTAAAAAATGTGTGGTTTGTTGTGTTTTTAATGGTTTCGTAGTGGAAACAATGTTTTTTTCAGTCTCTCATTTCTTCAAGACTATTCGAAGCCGGTTAAATAAGACGTTTATCGGTCTAATTTGACTCAGAACATAACTCTCGTTAGCCCTTGGCTAAAAGCTAGTTAAGGCAGGGTGGGTAAGTTAAGATTATGCGACTGAATATGGATATACTCACCAGTCTGCCAGCGACTAAACATCCGAACATCACCACGATTACTGCAGAAACACATTCGAGAAAACACAGTCGATCACAGACTGCAGCAGAACCATCATCTCACACAACACTGCTAGAAACTTCCAAAAGCAGCTGACAGGCGCGACCTCTGACCCGGAAACAAAACACTGATCGCTGATTGGACGACCCGGCGCGGCGCGTGCGTCCAAAAACAGTAAAGCGATACATCAGTTTATCAGATATGATCAGTTTAACATAAATAACCTAAAACAGCTTTAACACAAATGCAATTATCATAACACTCGTGCGTTCAAAAGCACAGAGGAATATGAGGAAAAACAGAAGAGAATAAACTACCTCCAAAGATATCAGCTTCATGTGATCATGTCTTTTTTGCATTAGAAACCTGCGGGTTTAATCAGGTGAATACTGTTCATCACAATTAAAAAAACTATTTTTTTTTTTGTTGAATAATTTGCATGAGGAGAAAAAAACTTTAATTTTTATCTTAAGCTTTGTTGGGTAAATAACCACTATATATCCGTGACATACTGCACACGTATTTATAATACTAGATCAAATCTCTTCCTCAAGATGCTAGTTTTGGGTCAATCTGCTTTTTATAATTAATGTTGGGAACAAGCTTCAAGACACAGAATTAAACTGTACCATCTCTTGCTATGTTTTCAAATATTTTAGTTACATGTTTTAATAACCAAGAAGGGTTTTATAAATTGTGTTAGTTTGTTATGTGCTAAACAAACTAAGAGTTACAGGATTAGTTTTGGCTTGACAAATCCAAACCGATGCAATCAGGCATTATGGGTACCATGATGACGCTCATCAACTTTCTTTGTTAACCCAGGCTTGATCCTGAGTTAATGTAGCACGTGCACATGAAAGTGTGACATCAGCAATAAGCAGCCAATCACATGCTTTGAAACTTTCATTCACTTTCTTGTGAGAGTCAGATTAACTACCAAAGATTAAAAGACTGAGCAATATGAGGAATTTAAACACATTTATACAGCAAGATTAAATGATCTTTTAATGAAAGAGGAAAACTTGAGGGGGAAAAAAAGATATGTATTATCTATGTTTATATTAATTCAAAAGCCTCTTAATATTAAACTAAACTGGCTTGCATAGTAGATTAAGGAGATAATAATTGTATAAATAATAAAGTAATTCTAAAAATAATAATTGAAAAAAAAATCGGATGATTTTATCTTTTAACAATGTTTTACTATGCAGCGTCCTTTAATTTTTGAAGTAAGAGAAGCTGGGGGAGTGCCTTTATTGCATCAGACATGTGTCACCTTGCTGGAAGCTGATTGGTCAAATTTAGTTTTGAGATCTCTGACCCAGAACATAACCTGCCCCGGAGCAGGATATCCGTGCAGCGCAGGTTACCATGACAATTAACACCAATTGAAGCAGAGTTTCTTTCATGGTACCTAAAACCCAGGATTGGTGCAAACTAATCCTAAACTTAATCCAAAACTAATCCGGCTTCATGGTACAGGCCCCAGGACTCCCTGATAGAAGAGATATATCTCAAAGGAACCTTCCTGGTTAAAGTCAATACATTTATAATAATACATCAAAACAATACAAAATACATTTCAAAATAATTTAAATGCGTTTGAAAAAAACTAAGCAAGGAATGGGTTAGAAAAATAGATTTTATTGAAGTCAGTCAAGAGAATGGCAAAGAAAATAAGCAGAGCCAAAAAGCAAAGCGAAGACAAAGACTAAAGCGGAGACAACAGAAACAGGTGATCTGAAGAGTGAAGGTCAGGAACCGGTCAGCGCAGACGATCCCAGCGCCAGATTGAAGCGTCGTCACACACCGCGATCAGAATACTGCTGTCTCGACTGAAGCTGGTCTGTCTGATCGCAGATGTGCATTTGGGCAGCGTGAGCGTCGTACACCTGAGAACAATACAAGCAGAGTCAGAGTAAAGCACCATCACAGGGCTGCAGGCAGCTCAAACTAGAATCTTACTTGGCTTTATGAGGATCCTCCACTTCCAGATCCCAAACATACAGCTTCCCGACTTGATTTCCAAGAGCTAACATCTGCGGAGGTGAAGACACACAGTCTTGATGTTCTTGCTAACAGTACTGTCAGTCACGGTCAGTTCACATGTCTATCAAGAGCCTCAAACCTTCTGCCAGAAGTCCATGGAGAAGCGCATGTACCAGATGTCACACTGACTGTAATCGAAGCGGCCCAGAATGGTCACGTTAGACTCGTTGGGTTTGATGTGGTCGATGTCATCTTCCATCTTGCCAGGTTTCCAACACACAATTGCATTTTCACATGACTACAAAACAACACGCAAGAAATAATCAGCACGATTACCGAGGAGCTAATAATACAGATGTTAAAGTGCATGTGGTGCTGCAGAAAGTACCTTTGAAAGAATCAAATCTCCAAGCCAGCGGACGCAGTCCACATAATTCCTGTGAATGTCTCGTGTGGAGAAGTCTGGGAAGTGAATCTTCTGAGACACGAAAGGCCTGAGAACGTAGGTATGAACAGACGGGCTGAACTCACAGCCGAAGCAGATGAAGAGCGCTGGACAAGATGGCACTCACCGGTTGGTTTTGCTGGGGTTATACTCGTACGAGCCGCGGATGGCTTTCTGCATCCTCTCAGAGTTAATCCTCCACAGCTTCAGAGAGTGATCCATCCCACAGGACATGATCTTCTCCCCGAGCAGGTCAAAATCCTACAAACACCACACAAGCGTTTAGTGTTCTCACCAAGTTCACGGCTTTTCAAGAAGAGCATGCTTTATTTTTACTGTATCTTAAACAGGATTCCTTTAGAAACCTTTTTTGAATTCTTCTTCTGCAGGCCTATATATTGTTTTATGAGAAAGAGAAGGGGTTTATTTTTTGGGTGTTGTAGCCTACGATCATCAGACTTCATGTACACGATCACGACGGTGACAGACAGTGACCAGCCCTTACGTTCTCTAAACGTAAAGATGGACGATCATAATCACATGATTTTTTTATCTGTCCAATTACATCTGCACCCTGTACATATTCTACTCATTTACAGTATTTTGTAAACTCATGCTTTACCAGGGTTTTACAGGATACTTTTGTAGAGCAGTTATGGTAAAGTGTGCTAAAAAAAATACAACCCCACAACCTAAGAAGATTATACATAAAGAAATTCATTCTTTGCAAAGTTTGCTGCTACTTCTCACTGCGATTTCCTGATCCAGTTCTTTCAAACAATAGAACAACAGAGAGCGGGGCAAGTATAAAAGCTAGAGGAAAATATTACATATAGAGAAAGCCTGCAGTGATTATGATCGTACTGCACACTGACCGAATCTGATCAACCCGACCCACGATACTCACCGCGCTCAAGACCTCATCACGATGGCCCTCGACGCCTCCGAAGATGGCCACCAGCGTGTCTGTCTGAACGTTCCAGAGGCGCAGAGCGTGATCTGATGAGCACACAGCAAACCATCAACGAGCTGCTCTGAACACAGCGCTCTCAGAGATCCACGCTCTTACCTTTACTGACCGACAGCAACAGATTCGGGTCCCTTGGGTGAAATTTGAGCTCATTGATCGCGTTTCCATGACCGACGTAATGCTACAAACGAGATGAAGAAATCAGAGTAAACACTCAAAGACATCAGCGTACCAACACAAGAGCTGAGTGTCACACTCACTTTGACGCACTGCATGGTGATGTGGTTGATGATGCGGATGATGCCGCGAGATCCGGCCACGGCCAGCAGCGGGTGACTGGTGCCTGAGTCGAAGGTCCAAGCACAAGTGTAGAAGTTCTCATCTGCCTAGACAGCTCAAGAATCAAGGGAATAACAGGAGACACCCGCCCAAATCTGCAGAATAACCCCAGATACTTCAGGACAAAAGCCAGCCGTCTCAAAGGATACATCAGCATCTACATATGACTGCAGCAGACGGATCTCTCCTTGAGAGTGACACTCATACAGAGTGACCTGCAGGAACAAGACACACCCCACATGAGGCAATCTGCAGAGACACTAGTGTGTGTGAGTGAGAAAGAGTAAGCATGTGTGCGTGTCTCACTCGGTTGCTGCCGACGGTTGCGAACACCAGCGGATCTCCTTCTTTGCTGTTCCAGTTAAACTGGACTCCAAACAGCGGCTGGCCGTGATCCTCCTGCACGACACACACACACACAAGCGTCACAGTGCCCTCACTAGTGCACACTACTGAAACACCACAGGCTCACTTACCCTCAGACTGTTGACACACTTGAAGGAATATTTGCACTTCTTGGACTTCCACTTGCCTTTGCCCCAGCTCTTCCGGCCCGGGGCATTGGCCGTGTTTGTGGGAGTGTCGGGCCGCTCCGGGTTTGTGCCGCTTTCAACGCTGACTGCATCATCCTGGAAACACCAGACGTCTGATTACTCACAGAATCACCTTGAGACGTCTGAATAATCATGGAATCAACATGCATGTGAACAGAAACACTTTAATACAGTCACTGATCACATGATGGAGGCAGAAATTAATGAATCAAATCATACAAAGAAGATCTGCACACTGTTATTCTGTCTTTATTTAGAAAAGTTAAAAGAGGCCACTTCTAACTTTTCTGAATAGCAAGGTTTTATTCAAAGACAGATAACGTACTGTGTGACCGAAACGTAAGCACTTTAAACTTTCGTACATAAAGGGAGAAAAACTGTCTGCAGATCTTTTTTGTATCATTTGATTTGCTCCTGGCCAAGACTATTTGGATCTGCGTTATGATAAACTCATGCATCCACAAAAAACTATATATATATTAGTCTTCATCATCATCTTCATCATCATCTATATAAAACATCAAACCACACTAACTGAAGTCGTAGGACTAGACTAACATGATTCTTGACCAGCACACAGTCAAATGTGTGTTTAATAACATAACACAGAGTATGTTAAAAGCGTATTCAATCCCGATGACAAACCCTGAGGAGAGTTTAAGGCTGAAGAGAAACACGCCACAAGAGACAAAGAGAAACTTCTCAGACGAGCAGATGCACAAACACACACATTAAACACAATTAACCTACATTGTCGTCTCCTGACAAATCGGGGTTGCTGTTTTCATCACTGCTTAATTTCTGCTTTTTGTTATTCGGCATGTCGTTTCCCGCCTCGGCATGAGACTCAGACATCTTCCTCCGCATCTTTCTCCAGCAGCTGTGCCACACTGCCGGAAAGCAGAGCGTTGCGCGTTCATGCCACACTGCTGCAAACATCGCGACAGCTGCAGTATCGCTGAGCGACAGCAGAGGGAGACACTCGCGCGCTGCCGTTAAGAACTGATAAAGTTTACGAGAGAACAGCGAAAAGTTCAACAGTTGGAGCACAGAGTTTAGTAGAAGCCTTTTAATGCCTTAGGTGTGCTAATAGTTTACGGCCTTTATGTTTTTAGATTTGTTTGAAGACAGAGAGCAAGTCAATTTAACTGCACTTGAATCAAACTGCACTGAAGTCAGTTAAAGGATTATAGAATAACTGGGCTTTATCTTTAGCAAAGATTTTCAGTTTTGTAATGTTTAACGAGGGTTCAGTTGTGGATACATTTTTAAAGGTGGAAACAAGACCTTTGACTTACAGTATGTGTTTGCTCAGTATAATTAAAGACAAACACTTAAGTAACTGATCAATCATTAGTCAGATATATATCATAAACACTTTCTAACACTGTCTTTATTGACTCTATTTGTTGCTAGTGTTAATCCTGAAGCTCCTACACAAACCCATTCATTCATAATGAATCACTAAATTATATATCTCGTTCCCATGAGTGTCTTTATCAACATTGGCTGTTTACATTTACATTTAGTAATTTGGCAGACACTGTTAAGAACAACAAGGGAGCAACGATATGCGCATGCTGTGAAAAGCCTCAGTTAGTCTGGAACAGTGCACATACTGTAGCAAGGTTTTTATTTAATTAAAAAAAAATATATGGAAATCAATTTGACAAAAACAGAATAGTTAGGCATGGCAAGTTTATTTATATACTGTACTATACACTATACTATTCTATGCAAAGTTAATCAATATACAACGCCAAGTTAAGTGCTAGGTGATGGCGAAAAAGATGTGTCTTCAGATGTGTTTTGAAAATGGCTACAGACTCATTTTGATTTTGTGTCTCTTTGGGAAGGTACCACGAGGCGTCATTCATTAGCGGAACGCTAGTCTTTGGAGCAGTGGTTCCCAACCACGTTCCTGTAGGCCCCTCAACACTGCATGTTTCCATGTCTCCTTAATCAAACTCACCTGTTTCAGCTCATTAGTATAGACTCCAAGACCTGAAATGGGTGTGTTAGACAAAGGAGAGATGCTAAATGTGTAGTGTTGGGGGGCTCCAGGAACGTGGTTGGGAAACTCTGCTCTGGAGGGTTAGTATAGTTGTCTTGTAGGCAAGCATCAGTACCTTGAATTAGATGCAAGCAGCCAGTGCAAGCTGATGAAGGCTGTATTAAACACATTATGTTTATATCCAGACTGAAAGAATCACAGATCAATTACAGAGCAGTGGAGAGAACGAGCTGAGACACGAAGGTTATTACACAACAGCGTTCCACACAATCTTCTCTGACATGAGGGATTTGCAGTATGGGTATCTGTAGAGCTGGATATATCTGTCATCAGCATTAGATGAGCTGGGGTAATTATGCTCTCTGTCAGAGGATGAGTCTCTCGTTTGCGCAAGTTTCTATTGCGCTGTTGTGTAAAGACACTTGCTCACAGCGGAGATTCCAAAACCACCGGCCGGGTCAAAGGTCAGCGTGTTTTCCTTACATCTGCACAGTAGTACTGAAGATGACCATAACAATAAACCCTCAACAGAATGATTAAATATGTCTTTGTGACACGATCAGATGTTTAGTTGTAGGTCATGAATATTTGAGCGGGATGATGCATCTGGGCCGGGAATCTGACTGGGACAGGAAGTGAGGCACCTGCAGGAGGAAGTGGGAGTTCCCATGAGACTCTGTTCTTCTTCTCTCAGTAACCAGATCAGCTGTCACAAGAAATTTCACAAAAGAGGTTTTAATGTCAGTGTGATTAGAAAGGCATTAGAGAGAGCTTCATGCATTCTTTCTCTTAGGTTTTTCTGCATCCTGCTGTTATAAACGGCCTCCAGCATGTAAACTGAGTATGAAAAGCTCACAAAGGCTATTGTTGAATGATCTGTCGAACTCCGCAGACGCACAGGTATAGACTTTCACTAAAACTCACCTCTTTCAGAAAACCACCGCAGGAGAAACACAAGCGTACAGTAATCTGGCATGTGCTTTTATTTGATGTACATCAGGTTATCCATTGTAAAAACCCTGCTGTAAGATGCAGTCACTGACATGCCTAACCGGTTCATCTTGTGTTTTCTCCTCACTTTAAACAGACACACCCCAGAAACACGAGCAGAGCTTCACTAGTTTTAGTTAGATGGTGTCCTGAGTTTGATGTGAACATGCCATGATCATCTCTTATAAACTGTTTTTGACCAATACTGGCAAATATTCAGAAAAGTTATTTAAAACAATTAGATGTTCAGTGGTTGAATCTTACATTGGGCTTAATTAATATTATTATTATTTAAAACACACAGACCAATGAAACAACATACAAGTTGTTTTTAATGAATTGTGCTTAGGGTAACCCTAACCTAACCCTAACACACTGAATGAGAATCTGCTTCACTGCGAGGGGAATTCCGACTCAAGTGAATGAAACTTGAAGTTCACTGAACTGTGAGAATATTGTGGTTTCATGTTTCTATGTAGATTATTTTTCCAGACCAGAAAAAGAAGAATTGTGCTGGAATGCGACGTGAAAGAACTGAAGTAGGGGACATGCAGGGAAATGCAGAAGTCGAGGTTATTGCTGATGAATTAAATGCTTTTGCTGGTTCCCAAAAGTCCTCTAGAGTTTCACCAGACTCTCCAGAACATGAGGAAATCTCCCGGCTGTTATTCAATCACATCATAATCGTGCTTTCCTCTTATAGAACTGAAAGGTCAGCTTACATGAGTGAGGGAATGTCCTGGAACATACTCTTCTGTAGCTCGACTGTATATGAATGAGGCCATGACAAACACTGTGAAATCACTGTAGAACTGTTAGTGCCATCTTTACATTGATTCCTGTAAGGTGGGTGTGATGTTCGCGTGTGTTTCAGGCAAATTATTTCCTGGTCTGAACCAGTTTTATTTGTTTTTACACTCTTCTGAAACTTGACACTCTCATGAGAACAGAACAAGGAATCTTTATTTAAAACTGAATTACAGCCAAACTCATGTGACCTGCAAAAATACAAACAATGACCGCTCCTGATGCACAACGAAAACAATTATGTTGATTCTCGTTATATAGGTGTATATATAATATAAAGAATAACAATATATACTAGTCCCACCACCACAAAACTCATACTTCAGCAGTATCATGCAGATACACGTAATACAAACTGTTATAATGCACATCTCTTTCTGAAACACCTTGTGGATTTTACTGTTGATTCTGAGAACAGTAGTTATAACAAACAGAATAATCAGTTATCCAGAATAATGAATGACTTCTGTAGAATGGCATTACCTCATAAAAAGTTAATCATCAATGGAAGAAAGTCCCCAAATAACATGCTGAAACACGACTGAAGTCAACAATCAGGGCGTTCTGGTTCAACAGGCTTAAAGTTACTGATTATCACCTCAGGATGATAGCTCATATTTCACCTTCTGACAAACACATATCAGAGTAATAATAATAATAATAATAATGACAAAAGTATACAGATACAGTTAGAGATGATAGTTTACAACCTTTTACACACCAGAGCCATGCAACGCTTCAGATCAGCTAACAAACAAGAGATGAATCCCTTTCTTCCTCATTTATTATGACTTTCTGTATAATCCTTCCTAACTTCCTCATGTCACAGGATCATTCCTCTTCTGACGTCCGGAAGCTTCTCTGAACTGTTGCTCTCACTTTCTCATGCCGTCTACTACTCAGTAGTTAACAATTATAAAACTGTTTCATGGAAACAACCGACATCTGCCTGCGGTGGCAAATGAATCTGTACAGACCGGCTGCCTGACTGACAGCGATTCTAGAGAAGAAGAGCTCGCTCACGAGCGGCTCGGAGCTCCTTTCCCTTTCAGGATCCGACGCACCTGTGAAGAACAAAGAGAAAGTGATTCAGCCTGAGCTCCTGAAGCATTCGACTCTTAACACTAAAGCTTTGCTCAGAGGAGAAATAATCTGTGTTCAGGAAACTCAAACCAGCAGTCTGACCGATCAGCAACGTAGTCCAAAAGAAGACCAATCTATTGTATACATGTGATTATAATCGATCATATAAACACTCAGATCCACCCCATCACTTTATTTACCTGGTCCCCCAGGGGCCCGTCGGGCACCAGCTGGGCTGGCTGCTCGTTCTCCAGGTTCTTGGCTCCGGGGTCAGCTCCTCGTCTCAGCAGCAGTCTGACTGCATCCATCTGAGCCGGACGACCCTGCAGAGCACTGGCCATGTGTAGTGCCGTGTTCCCGCTGAACGCCTAGGGCACAGAGCAGAGGTCAGAGGTCAGGGGTCAGAGCAGTGCTGACCGCCGCAGCAGAACACCGCACACTCACCTTGGCGTTTATGACCAAGTAGTAGTTGGACTGGTCCAGAAAGAGGCGTAGCAGCTCGACGTTAGCCTCTTCAGCGGCCATATGCAGAGCGGTGCGTCCACTTTTGCAGTCCTGTCAGAAACACACAAGTCACGACGGCACAAATATTTCTGACACATCTATTTTGTTTTGGCTTCAAGCTTTGTTTTATTATCAACACCTGAATGTAGGTTTCATAAAAACAAACAAACAAAAACATTTTGAGGAAAAAAGTAAAAAAAAAATATATATATATATATATATATATAGCCCCTGCTTCAAAGCTGTCATCCGTTAACATGGGCGCCAGAAAAATATGCGCTGCTGACGCATGCAGTGTGAAACCGGCATAAACTCGACATGTTCGAGCGTTCAACTACACGCGAATAGCGAGATATATTCACCCAAGTCACCTCAGGTGTGAACGCACTTTTAGCAAAGAGGGATTTGAGGAAATGATTGGCACACTGGACAAGAGATACCAAAAGAAATATACTAAGTATATGTTACATCCTGCTAAAATGTTTTGGGACAACATGTAAAAATATTAAAATGGGTATTTGTTTTATTTATCTGTACTTTTGACTAAAATTAATTTAATGTAATTTAATTCAGTAATGATAAGATGTTACTGTCGTTTAATTTTGTACAATTTAGTTTTAATTAGTTGTTGCTGGATTGCACTGTATACTGTATCTCAGATTTCAGCATTATTAGTAATCTGTGTGTGCATTTTCCTTAATAACAAGCAATTTGAGTCCAACCACTTATATATCGTATCGCAATCGCACATGCAGCCCTATTACAAACCATCAGCTTTTAGCCATTAAAACCATTATTTGTGACATGTTCTGTTAGTCCCATTATAACCAGCACAAACCTTGGCCTCCAGCGAGGCTCCCATCAGCAGAAGAGTGTTCACACACTCGGCCAGCAGCTTCCTCTTCTGCAGCAGAGCCGGACTCTGAGTGGACGGAGCGCCGAGGCTCAGCTCCTGCAGCACAGCATTATGGGACAGAACCGCCACGTGAAGAGGTGTGAGGCCTGCCAACACAAAACACTTCAGACTGGAGAACAGAGCGTCAGTTATGTCTAATGATGAGATTAAACACTCAGTTTTCAGGTAAAGGCATTTCATTATTGAATTCAGAGATGTCACTGTAGCTCAGTTCAGTTTAAATAGTAGCATTGCGATCAAATTAACGATAATTGCTTGACATTAAGTGTCCTCAGCTGAGCAAGCCAGAGCCTTAAAATTGATTCATGGTATACTTGAATTAAATATAAAATTAAATATATATTTATATAAAAATTTTAAACATGACACACTTTTCCCCCCCAAAAGGTAGTCATATTACTTTATTGCTTTGAAGAATCATACATTAGTAATATTCAGAGGTGTCAAGTAACCAAGTACAAATACTTTGTTACCTTAAGTAGAAATTTTGAGTATCTAGACTTTACTGGAGTAATTCTTTTTCAGGCGACTTTTTACTTCTACTTCTTACACTTTCACGCAATTATCTATACTTTCTACTCCTTACATTTTAAAACTAGCATCGTTTAAACCATATTCATATAATTGTATCTATAATTGTATTGTAAGAAAAAGCAGAGTTATTTCTTAAACATACATTTCTTAACTTGATTTTGCTTTAATACTTTGAAAGTTTTAATTTATTCGGCCTAATTTTGTTCTGAAGATGAAAGTTGTCTGTTGGTAATGTGTAACTGTGCGTGGCGCCGACAGGATCACTGGATTTTATTTCTCTTATAAATGTGGAAACATTATTCAAAACAATATTAATCTTTCTTTTATTTGTGTAAATTCACATTAAAAACAGTTGAGTTTTGTAAATAAAGATAACGAATTGGAGGTTGTGCATCACAAAAACTGAAATTCTGCTACATTCTCAGCTACATATCAATTTGAATGCAAGTTCGAAGTTAATAATATTAATAAAAAAAAGTTAATCAGAAAAAAAAAAAAAACTACACCTGCTGATTAATAGCCTATTGCTTTAACAAAAGAACACAGTAAAAGAATTTTTCAACTTTGTAAACTTGTTAAAAATTGTTTTATGTAGGCCAGTACAATTGAATGTTTTCTTTTTTGTTTGTGTTTCAACTGATGAAGAACAGGTTACTATTGTACATATAATTTGCGCAGTAAAATATAGGTATGAAAACAGCTCAAGGCCAAACATTTTTTTTGCAATACACCAAAACTTATGCAAATAAGGTTCCCTTTTTTAAGGATGTCGTCATGAAGCACACCATTTTTTCAGTAAAAGGCCAGTTGGATGGAAACAGGCTGGAGACAGCATGTTTTTTGCACAAAACAGCATAAAAACTGGATGGAAACTGATGTTGTGATATTTTTCCCTTGCATTACTTTTACCTTTATACTTTAATTAGTTTTGAAACCAGTACTTTTACTTGAGTAAAAAACTGGAGATGATACTGTAGATACTTATTTTTAAACCCTAGTATCTATACTTCTACTTGAGTAGTGAATGTGAATACTTTTGACACCACTGGTAATATTAAGCTTGATGCTCCCTCTGGGTGGGGGGGGGGGGGGGGGG
>JAUMHQ010000044.1:17314437-17326481 GCA_032361165.1 Enteromius paludinosus | reverse complement strand
ACAAAACACAGAGTACATAGAAAGCTGGAGTGCCAAGCACAGTCTTTAGCTGGCAGCTCCAGCTGGGCGTGACACATTTAAACACACAACCCATTTAAGGGATTGGTAAATTGTAATAAAAATCTCAGTTATGACAATTTATGGTGCCAGAAACCTTGACTAACATTATAAGTGGAAAAATAAAGTGTGACTGCCACCCTCAGTGAACTCCACATCAGGCTTAGTGATGTTTACACACCACATTCTCCTCTGGATCTTCTGTTTTCCACACACACACTTTGATCTGTCACATCTAACAAGCATTCAGATGTGTGCGCCATCTGGAGATACAATCTACATCAGATTTTGCAGAGCTTGTGTTTCCTCAAACCTCATACTTCTCATGCATATCAGAAAGATGCACTTGTGTTATTTCACAGAGGAGCCAGTAGCTCAAAATTGTATATTTATTATTGCCTATATTTGGAATATCAAATATGGTATTCTACTACTCATGCTACTTCTGCAGTACATGCATAGTATGGGGATTTTAGTATGCATGGAACGACCTTCTATCTGCTGAAATGTGCACTGAAATGACTTGTGCAATGAAATACAGTGTAGTCCGCTCCATAATAATAGTCTGAAACCATCTGAAATGATCGGTATCTGAGGGTAACAGAATGTGTAGCACACTTTAGATTTAGAGAACATGATTCAAATAAATATTTTTTTTTATTATATCTGCTGCAAACATGCTAAATAAATACTTTCCCTCCTGTTCTCCCAAAAGCACCCACGTACATTACACACACTTTACATAATACCCACAAGCCCCTCTGTTCTGGGCAGCTGTGAAGGACGAGGGCTGAAGACGTCTCTGAAGGACACAGACCACAATGCAGACACTAAATCATTAACAGTTGCTAGAATATTTTGTATCGTCACCAGGTTGTTATATTTATAAAGTTGACCAGAATGTTTTGAGTTGTCGCCAAGGTGTTGCTATACATTTACTAGGATGTTTTTGGTTGTCACCAGGGTGTTGCTATACAGCCACTACGATGTTTTGGGTTGTCGCCAGGGTGTTGCTATGCAGCTACTAGGGTGTTTTGGGTTGTCACCAGGGTGTTGCTATACAGCCACTACGATATTTTTGGTTGTCGCCAGGGTGTTGCTATGCAGCCACTAGGGTGTTTGGGGTTGTCACCAGGGTGTTGCTATACAGCCACTACGATATTTTTGGTTGTCACCAGGGTGTTGCTATGCAGCTACTAGGGTGTTTTGGGTTGTCGCCAGGGTGTTGCTATACAGCCACTAGGATATTTTTGGTTGTCACCAGGGTGTTGCTATATAGCCACTACGATGTTTTTGGTTGTCGCCAGGGTGTTGCTATGCAGCCACTAGGGTGTTCGGGGTTGTCACCAGGGTGTTGCTATACAGCCACTACAATATTTTTGGTTGTCACCAGGGTGTTGCTATACAGCCACTAGGGTGTTTGGGGTTGTGGCCAGGGTGTTGCTATACAGCCACTACGATATTTTTGGTTGTCACCAGGGTGTTTCTATACAGCCACTAGGGTGTTTTGGGTTGTCGCCAGGGTGTTGCTATACAGCCACTACGATATTTTTGGTTGTCACCAGGGTGTTGCTATACAGCCACTACGATGTTTTGGGTTGTCGCCAGGGTGTTGCTATACAGCCACTAGGGTGTTTTGGGTTGTTGCCAGGGTGTTGCTATACAGCCACTACAATATTTTTGGTTGTCACCAGGGTGTTGCTATACAGCCACTAGGATGTTTTTGGTTGTCACCAGGGTGTTGCTATATAGTTACTAGAATGCTTAAGTTATCACTAGAGTGTTCCTATACAGTTGGATGTTTTGAGTTGTTGCCAGGTTGCTGCTGTGCAGTAGCTAGAATATTCTGGGTTGTTGCCAGAGTGTTCCTGTATAGTTTCTAGAATATTTTGGGTTGTCACCAGGGTGTTGCTAAACACAGGTACTAAGATGGTTAGATGGTTACCAGAGCATTGTTATACAGTTACTTAGGTGTTCTGAGCAATTGTTAGCATGTTGTTGTGTGGTTGCTCTGGTGCTCTTGGTGGTTGCTAGGGTGTTCTACCTTGCTAACAATTGTATGTTATAAAAAGTTGCCATAACGTTCCTATTAAGTTGTGATAATGTTATTGTTTGAACGTTCTCGGAATGTTCAATACATCCAGTTTTTTAGATGTTGTATTAATGTTCTTTTTTGGTTATAAGAAAGTTTTTAAAACATTCCATTAACAACTCAGTGGTAACGTTTCTAATGCTAACATGTTTTAAACTTTCCACCAACAAACAACAACAAAATGATAATGTTTATCCATTGCACATAACATTAAGGAAACGTTCTAGCCAAAGTTAGGAGAACGTTCCCTGTTAGTGGGGTAAGTGTTTTGTATCACATCATTTATCATGTGGCTTGTGTATTCTTCTGAGAAATTGCTTGGCATTTTGTGAAGTTGCTAAGGTTTTGTGCATGTTCCCTAGCAATACCACATTTTTTGTGCAGTTGTTTTTAACTCAACTGTACATATTTTTTTCCCTAACCTATATTCAGCTGCAGAGGCTTGATGGGTAGCTTTACCCCACAGGACGCATGTCTCTTCCTTTTCCAGCTTCTATTTCCACTCCGCTTTGGTTGATCTCCAAACTACCCCAGAGGGACTCGACTGCTGCCAAAATGCAGAGTGCTATTTCCACATCTCCATCCCACACCGCAAAGGGTCGTGGGAGACCCTGCTTTCCCCGTCTGTCACTTGATGTGGCCTGGCTCAGAAACATTTCACTTGCCATTACAGCTCCTGGCTCCAGAGAGTGTATCTATTTTCTATCAATCACACACAGATCTATAGTGTTTAATAAGAATAAATATGTCATGCACTAGAGCAAACACACGTTTTTAACAAATCATGTTTTAAAATATAAGCTAGATAAGCTGACAACTGCATAGCAACCACCTGAAACACCCTAGCAATGCCCTAGCAAAAATTTAGAACATGCATAAAAAATACTGGATTGTGACCGTCATGGAAGCATGCAGAGGCTGGACACTCTCCAGACGTCAGCCCAATGCATCCCTTCACAGGCTGTCAGCTTGAAAATAAAAGCTGTTGAAAAAATAATGAAGCCATAAATATATGAATAAACAATAATAGAACATAAACATTTATGGTGTGGGACTAATTCACTTGTTCACAAGGGTAAACAAACGTTTTGTCACATCAGCAATTTCTGTGTGAGTCAGGGTTGATTGATGATCCCTAAATGTATCCAAATATCAAATGGTGTAGCTGTATTTGTGCATAATGTTTGACCAAAAAATTCTAAAACAATAGATCCAGTGTTGACCATGAAGCAGACAGACAGCATTGTGTGATTTGTGTTTGTTTGTGTTTTCTGACTTAAAAAAGAGAAGATCCTGCATGGAGCATTCGAGGACAGATGAGACTTTGACATTTTGTTCTCCAGTGTAATGACATTCAGTGTGATTGAAGAGAACAAATAGTTTTTGAAGGCTCTGCATGTGTCTGGAGATTGTCAAAGGGATTCTGTCACGCCCTCTTGTGGCCAATTAAAGGCAATTTTATTTATTTTAAAAATTTGTCTTTTTTTATACCTCCTCTCAGCACAGCAGTATGGAATCAAAGTTCAAGATTTACATTTCTGTACAGCGCTTGCATTGCAAAGGGATGAATAGGACATGTTTAATTGTTAAAAACAATGACAAAACATCAGAAAAAAGGTAGATTTGATATTGCTATGTGTTCAGTTTTTTCTGCTGATAAACAAAGAATTAAAACTAAACTGGAGTAAGAGTTAGCTAGTGATATTAACGATGAAACAGGGTGACATTTGGTCTTATGATAAGAAAGTATCTGTTTGAACACATACAAGATAAATACAATTTTTTAAAAAAATCTATATTTCCTCTAACCGCATGTTTTTTTTAAAACCCACTATATATGTGTTTAAAATGTAAAACTGAAGTAGGTACTTTAACACAATGTCTGTGGTCATGTAACAGACTGCAAAGGTATTGTTTCTTGGTGCTGGGGAAATGGAAAAGATCTTTAATATGCAGTTGGATCAGTTTAATTTTGAGCCAGTCTCACTGGTACTGGTTATACCCAATAAATGCACTTAACTTACAGTGACAATTCAATAAAAACAATTATTTGAAAAAACAAAAAACACCATACAAAAAACAAACAAACCTCATAGTCAGAAGCATGAACACACACACAGATGTTTACATACTTTTTACATAAAAGATGTAATAAACTTTTCAATTTTTAGTAGTGCTGTAATGGAGCTAATTGATGTATATTTTGATGTATCAGCACATAATTTTGATGTTTATTTCTTTTTCTTTCAAACAATGCAAAATGGCCTTTGAGACAAAAAGAGAAGCTGAGAAGCAGCAAAGACGAATACAAAAAAATATAATGTATAATGACAACAAAACAAGACTCTTTGTGATAAATCACTTTTATTTATGATAAGTTAAGTTTCTTAACTTTAGCACAATTCAAAGTTAAGAAATCAACCATTTTGTTATCATTTTCTATATTATTTGACTAGCATAATGAATGATTATTTTTTACAACAGACACGCCTTTAGCATTTTTTCACAGGATAATTTCCCGCGTTTACGGTCGCACTTATTTTGCAATGACGTAATTGCGTCGGTCTAGACTCCGCCCACTTCGAGTTACCCGCGTTCCGCAGCCAACGGGATGATCAGCTGCTGAATTACATGTGCGTCACGATGACTGACAGCCCAACGCACCAAACACACCAATCATTTAATATCATTCACAAGCGTTAGCCAATCAGCGGCGCGGAGACGGCACATCGGGAGCCAATCACGTCCCTCCGTTCATGCCGTCCGGTGTCAGAGGTCGCTTCCCCTGCCGGCTTTCATTCGCTCGTCTCTCTTTCTGAATCCAGCAGCGATGGCGGAGCAGCAGCAGTTCTACCTCTTACTGAGCAACCTGATGAGCCCTGACAACACCGTCAGGAAGCAATCCGAGGTACGGGAGTCGGGTCGGGACCGCTTTGTGTGGATGTATGTCGGGGGAATCTAACGTTATCTCGGTTCGCAGTTTTAGCGCGGGCCGCTCAGCCTCGCTCTGGCCCAGCACATGTGTGAAGCGCGCGATCTGCGGCTATGCAGCTCCGAATCACTTCAGAGAGTCGATTCACAAACAAACTCCTCTGTTCTTTTGAGTCACAACATAAAATTGCTCGTCGTGTGGCTCTTTACTTTTGTGGTGTATGTAACGTAATTTTTGTGGTTAAATTATTTTATTTTCGATTATAATATTTGATTACAATATGTTTGGTTGTACTTTTGAAGGTTACATTTTAATGAGATTTGACTAATTAGGATTTAGAAATAACCAAATTGTTATCGTTTTTCACTCTGAACATTTTTAGATTAACAAAGACTGAATTCAGTTTCACACACATTCATATCAATCTTACTAACGTTATAAGTTCATACAGTCATACAGGTGTTGCATGCGTAATACAAAAAATGCCATTTCGAAATCGATCAAGCACATTCAGTACTACTGAATCATTTAAAGGAATCGACTCAAACGAGCGAGTCGTTTGCGAATCGGACATCACTGCCGTGCGTTGCGAATCAACGTGGCCTAACCAGCGTTACAAACATGATGTATACAACGTTTTTGTTTACCGTCTCTGTTAAACCCTTCCAAATCCTAATTCATCTTTTAACATCGCCTTAGCTGTTTTTGCGTCATTTTTCGATCAGCTGCGAGCGTGACGCTGCGAACCGGGCGCTGGTGTCGCTCAGGTCGGCTCGAGCGCCTCAGAAGGGTCGTTAAATCGGTATTTCAGTCGTGTAATGTTATAGGTTTAAGACGAGTCACATTTGCGTCTTATTTTTCGAGAACTGTCAGTCAACGTTCGTCACTTTGATCACACAAACAAAATCTCAATCAGTACTTTGCATACGTTTACTTGATCTTTATCTTTCCTCAACAAGCAACACGATAATCAAACTGATGAATATTTAAAAACACTTAATCGTCGCTATTGTGGCGGGTCTTGTATTTCACTCATTAAACAGTAACTTTACACCCATCTTCACGCCGTGAGATGATCTTATCACAAAAGATGCTCATTCATACTGTCATGTCATGGAAACACTTTGGATTTGGGTCAGGGATGTGCTTTCAATCGCATGAACTGTTTCTCGTTACATTAAATACGCGCTTATGAACTCACTTTTGCAAGGAAGGTCACCAGCGTCCCAGATTTCGCGGCAAATTCGAATTTTCCCCCCAAATCCGGGCTCTCTATTGGCACGTGTTCAGACTAGTCTTTTGTTAGGCTCTTCTTTATCTGTGGGGAGTTCAAACCTGAGCTCATGTGGATCAGGATGGTCTTATCGCTCATCTCTGCCATCGGTCAGCACTTTCCTTTTAGCACAGACAATGCTTGACCAGCGGCATGCTAATACTCAGCGGAAACTGACTCAGGCGCTCACTGTGTGACGAGGGCCAACTGGCCCCCAGAAATTAGCTGTGATGTCACTTTATGTCTGACAGTGCCATGATATTACTGGTATCAAGTCTCCGAAAGCTTTGAGGTGTGCGATTGCCTTGTTTTGATGACACCGCTCATTCCAGACGTCCATTTGTCACTTGTAAACTGACTCCAACAATCTGTTTGACTCATGCAAAATGAACATCTTAAGAGGCTTAGTAGGTCTCTTTCCTCCTCCTGGATGAACAGAATGAACTTGTGTTGCTTTTAAAGCGGTGATCTTTTCTGTGCGAGAAACATTTGAGGTTTTAGGGTTTTGCACGTCCCGATTCCACACATAAGGCATTTAAAAAGTCTTGAAATTAGCGCAGGGTGTTATGGATGCTTTGCAAACAATGTCATAACTCCATACTATGGAAGTCAATGGTTGCCAGCATTCTTCAAAATGTTACTGTTTGT
The DNA here is from genome assembly GCA_032361165.1 of Enteromius paludinosus. Taxonomy (NCBI): domain Eukaryota; kingdom Metazoa; phylum Chordata; class Actinopteri; order Cypriniformes; family Cyprinidae; genus Enteromius; species Enteromius paludinosus. Next base: position 17,319,479 of record JAUMHQ010000044.1, on the reverse strand, counting down.
CTTCATTAGAGGAAAGAAACTCATGCAGGTTTGCAGCATCACGAGGGTGGGTAAATGATAATGATTTACATTTTGGGTTAACTGTCCCTTTAAGAAGACACAGTTGATTCTGTATATTTGGTACAAAATGTCTTACAACCGTCTGTATGTATAAACTGTGATGGCGATCATTAACTTCTTCGTTTGTTCTTGTAGGAAACGTATGACACCATTCCTGGTCAGACGAAGATCACATTTTTACTGCAGGCTATCCGTGATGCGTCTGCTGCCGAGGAGGTACGTGAGAGTCTGTTTACTGTCATCGCAGCTGCAATATTTATTCCAGGCATCCATTTAGACTCTGTGCACTGTCTTTAAACGGTATAAATGGCAGAAAGTGCTTTGTTTGCACCGTCCATTAAGCCTCATACCTGCTCTCTGAGTCAGATGGTGGTCAGAGATGTCGTTAGTAATGAAGCAACAGCGTGGTAAGGGCCGTGAGTGGGTGAGGTTAAATGGAGACTCTGGTGTTCTTCAGACTGGACCTTGTTTACACTTGTGTTGAATCTGATTCCTGGAAAATCTGATTGCTCAAGATGAACCTCGCAACTTATGCAGACTAACCTGCGACAGACCAGAGCTTGAGCTCAGAAGAGCAGGCAGGCTTTCACAGCACAGTCCTCTGTAAACCCCTTTTAAACACAGTGTGGTAACCATTGTTTCACAATTCATATTTGAGTTTTGGTACGGCTGCGTGTTTAACGGTTTAAATCATTTAAAGGTTGAGATTTAAATATTTACTGTGTGTTTCAGAGGGAAGTGTTTCAACTAGGGCAACCATAAATATAACTCTACTTTAAATAACTCTTAGTAGCAATCACAATCAAACCTAATCACACATTGCAGACCTAGAAAGTCCAAACATCGTATGTAGAAGCAATGTTCATTTAAAAATGACTGCTAGTAAACATAGTTAACCATTTTAACCACTCAAATGCCAAGGTGACAGTGCTGTTACTCTAAACATACCGCCACATTATCTAGTTGTCCCCTCAATGCATTTTAAGCCTTTCCTTTCCCCTCTTGTCTCGTTTCAGTCCCCTAACCTCAGATATTTATAGAAGGGATGAAACTAGAGTGCGACAGCCAACCTATAAAAGTCCTTGTGCATCCTTGTATTTTCATATCCTAGTTCAGTGTTCTCCTAATTCGAATACTTTGCAATGCACACACAAAATGCATGATATCTCCCAAGATGCTCTCCAGAGGCTTATTTTAGGCCAGGGTCTCCACCTGGGCAGGAAGCTAAAGTCATTAGTCAACCCTGCAGTTGTACACTTCCTTTTTAATGCTTCATCTGTTTGTTTTTCTCAAACTTTTAAGTCCCACTTGTGATCTTGTGGCTTTATCTGCGAAGCACACCTCTGCAGTTGTGTAAAGCTCTCGAATGCGTCTCCACAGGTTAAGCAGATGGCAGCTGTGCTGCTTCGGCGCCTTCTGTCCTCGTCTTTTGAGGAGGTCTACCCCAGCCTGACCACCGACATGCAGACGGCGATCAAGACAGAGCTGCTCGCTGGCATCCAGTCCGAACTCTCCTCCAACATCCGCAAGAAGGTCTGCGACATCGCCGCAGAGCTCTCTCGCAATCTCATCGGTGAGTTGACTCTTCTGCTTGGCTTCGGCCAATCCAAACATGACCATGGAGCACAAAACCAGTATTAAGCAGCATGGGTGTTTTTGTAGAAATAACCAATGCTACATTGTATGGCTCAGTTGATTGGTTCAGGGTCAGAAATGGCATTGATGTGAACTAATGACTTGTGTTTTTATCACAAGACGATGATGGCAACAATCAGTGGCCAGAGATCCTCAAGTTCCTGTTTGATTCTGTGAACTCTCAAGACGTCGCCCTCCGGGAAGCAGCGCTGCACATTTTCTGGTGTGTAAAGTATAAAGCTACTTCGGTTTTGTTTACTTTCCCAAAACTGTAAAATTCTGTTTCTGACCCGTTTCCTCCTCATTCAGGAACTTCCCAGGGATCTTTGGCAATCAGCAGCAGCATTACATGGAAGTGATCAAGCGCATGTTGGTTCAGTGTATGCAGGATCAGGAAAACCCACAGGTCAGTGTCTCGAGCTTGTTAGTGTCCCCGTCACACAACTGAGAACCAGAAGTTTTTGAAATGTGAAATTTTTTTTTATGTATAGTTTGCAGAGAGTTTAAGAATTTGTTTACAAATATGTATGCAGAAATTGTTTCGTAACCTTGGCCAGATCTGTGCCGTGCCACAATTCTGTCTCTGAGCTCTTCAGGCAGGTCCTTGCTCTGACATGCATTGTGAGCTGTAAGGTGTTATATAGACAGGTGTGTGGCTTTCCTAATCAAGTACAGTCAGTATAATCAAACACAGCTGAACGAACCATCTCATGATTGGATGATTGGAAGAAATGGACAGCACCGGAGTTAAATATATGAGCGTCACAGCAAAGGGTCTGAATACTTACGATCATGTGATGGTTTAGTTAATTTTTTTGTTATTCTGCTAAAATGTCAACAATTCTATGTTGTTCTGTCAATATGGCAATAAATATCAAATATATAATATATATTAGTTTCGTGCTAATGGAATATTGAATTTATGGCACTTTTAAAAAAATAAACACATTAAAGTATTTACCTTTAAATGCAGAAATGTTTAAATTGAGTTATGAACCATTGTGAGGAGCCTATATCCCACTTTTACAAATCATCAGAAATGTTTGATTTCCTCACTGGTTGTTTTTGCACGTTTGAACTTACTCTTTGTATTTAAGTGCGTTCCATTTGTCTCCCCATATACAGTCTTTCAACCCTGATCAAATCCTTTGTCATTGGTGATGCACAAAGAACTGGTTTTCTAAAGCGCCGCCTTTATTCTTTGATTCCTCCTCAACAAGTCGTGCTGGTTTTAAGTGTTTTTCTTGTTGGCTGAGTGACACTGCACCAGAATAAACCTCCCAGTGTGACAAACTGTAAACTCTTTTCATTTTCAGATTCGAACCTTGGCTGCACGTGCGGCTGCCTCCTTTGTCCTGTCTAACGAGGGCAACACAGCATTGCTGAAACACTTTTCAGACCTTCTTCCCGGCATCCTACAGGTGAAGAGCTCCTCACCACACTTTTACTCAGTAACTTGCATGTCAGCTCTTCTGAATGTGGGCTTTCAGTAAGTTTGTGCTAACTAGTACCCCTTTATGTGCTTTTGAATATACCCTTTTGCCAAGTTCACACTGGAAAACTGAAGCACTTGTACGGTTACCATTGCACACTTTGATCTTAAGTGTAACGAGCCCTTGTTCATTTTCATTAGCGTCTGCATGCATGCTTCGAGGTGAACTGGATATATTAGTCAAAACAAACGCAGTTGATCAAAAATGCATTTTGAAGTCTTGCCAGTTTAAAACATTCAAGCAATTTGAAACCATTCAGGTGCAAGACGGGAAAGTACTCAACACACCTTGATTAAGTTATGTTTTTGCATCTTGCGCAAATAATCAAAATCGTCAGAGTGCCATTTTGGGCGAGTATCCTCAAACATTTGGTCTGGGGGGGGGGGGAATTTGGGGGCTGCTCCATAAAACAACACTAGATTTCAAGTCAGGCTTATTGTCACCAGATTTGTTAAAAAATAAGTCAGACAAACTGAATTAAGCCTGGCTTGGTTAGTAAACTTGTTTTATGGTACAGGCCCCTGAACTACTACCTTACCGTTGAGCTCTTCCCAACAAAACAAGACTGCACTGCAACAATCTTTCTCTGTCCAATCAGGCGGTGAACGAATCCTGTTACCGTGGTGACGACTCTGTGCTGAAGTCATTGGTGGAGATTGCAGACACGGCCCCCAAATACCTGAGACCAAACCTGGAAGCCACTCTCCAGCTGAGCCTGAAGGTGAGCCAACATGGAAACTGGTTATTTCATCTTAACTAGTTGGGAATAATTTTATTTTAAGAGAGTGCGTGTAAATACAGTAGTCAACACTGGAAGTGGATCAATACCTTTCATCATGATTTCTGAAGCATCATGTGACACTGAAGACTGGAGTAAATGACGCTGAAAATCCACAAATTGCAGTCATTTTTTATTTATATATCAATGTAAATGTAGCCTAGGTGAGCAAAAGAAACTTTAAAAGTCTAATCCCAAACTGTGTTTGTATGTGCGTGCTTTACAAACCTCTTCAGTTGTGCCTGGTGGTTCCTTGGGGCAGCTCACCTGTGCTGATCCTCGAGGTTTTTATTAAACAGGCACACATTGATCTCTGCGATTTAATGCTTGGATGTTGCTGTTCCCATGCAGCTTCCACAGCCCGGTTGCAGAAACATTGTTGAGCCTCAGAGAAAGATGCACCAACACTCACTTCAAACCATGTGACCTTTTAATAGATCGAGACAAATGCGGAATAAGCAGTCATTATAATCTGATTAAAATGTGTTTTCCTTGTTTGACTCCAGTTGTGCGCAGACACCAACCTCACAAACATGCAGAGGCAGCTGGCGCTGGAAGTCATCGTCACGCTGTCTGAAACCGCAGCTGCGATGCTGAGAAAACACACCAACATCGTTGCTCAGAGCGGTGAGAGAAGGACATTAACACTAAACGTGTTACAATGCTAATGAAAGTGAAACTTGTCAAGCTTAAAGCTGCAGAAAGTGCACTCTACCATGTGACTCGATGTACATTTTGCATTAGTGTTTTGTCAAGTAAAAAAACGATTGCCGTTCAGAAGCAAGTGATCGTTCACGCTCCAGAAAAAACGAGAGAACCTACTATTTGGCAGGTAATTAACAAGGTTTACGCTTTCTATGTTTAGTACCTCAGATGTTGAGTATGATGGTGGATCTGGAGGAGGATGAGGAGTGGGCCATGGCTGATGAACTAGAAGATGATGATTTTGACAGGTGAGATTAATATTTGCCTCACAAAAATTGCTTGTTTGGGCAGCTATTGTCAAGTCAAGTCAAGTCACTTTTATTTATATAGCGCTTTTAACAATACAGATTGTAGCAAAGCACTGAACATTA
>JAUMHQ010000044.1:17287538-17314337 GCA_032361165.1 Enteromius paludinosus | reverse complement strand
GAGATAAATCAGGAAGATTACTTACAAAGCAGTCTTTTGTGGTAGAAGTGATAGTTCTACCATACCTGTAGCAAGGTGCTGAATTTACAGGTATTGATACGATTGAAAAGGAATTAAAGTGTTGAGTAAAAAAAAAAAAGGCAGTAAGTTTAGCATGCACTGCAAAAAATGAATCCCTTCCTCCTCTATTTTATTTTTTCATTTTCCAATACAAATATATATATATTACTTTTTAAGTCAAGTTACAGCTACATAATACAAAATTAAGAAGTCAAACAAAACCGTACTAAACCTATACGAATTCTACTTTAAATAAACTTGAAAAATTTATAAAAATATATAAAGGCTTATATAAAGTTATTTAGTTTAACTTGTAAAATGTGTTTTTCCTTTTTTTTTTTTTTTTTTTTTTTTTTTTTTTATTGTGGAGATTAATAACAATACTGACAAAAGTAATAAATTAACTAAAATTAATTTAAATTTAATAGGGGGAAAAAAATTCAAATGAAAATAGAATAAAAAAAAAAAATACATTAACCTTAAAACTGCCAAAAATTAAATGCAATTTTAAAAATAAACTAAAATTAAAATGAAGAGGAAATTTTAAAATAAAAAACACAAAGTTTGGGTGTCTTTTTTTTTTTTTTTTTTTTTTTATTACGTTTATTTCAGCTGGCTGACCTGGGGGCTGTTCCATAAAACAAGATTAGGGTATAAGCCAGGCTTATTTTAGTTAGTCAGGCTTATTGCCAGTTCATTTGGTTTAAAATAAGTCGGACTATCTGCCATAAGCCTGGTTATTTGGTAAACTTGATTTATGGAACAGGCCCCTGATAAAGTTTCTAATTTAGCTTAGCTTGTGGTAAAATAATCTGGGGAAATATTAATAAAAACTATAGACATGAAATAACCTTAAAACTAATGTATCTTATAATAACTCTTGGAAAACTGAGTGTTCATACTTTGGAATGTTGCGAATTAAATTGTGTGTGTTGACGTACATGTTGTGTATGTTTATAAATCCTGCTGTAATCGCCTGTCAGTAGAGCTTCGTCGTTCCTGGTTCTAGAGGTTTCAGTGTAATTTGACTCTGGTCTCTGCTGGTGTTCAGTAATGCCGTTGCGGGTGAAAGCGCTCTGGACAGGATCGCATGTGGCCTCGGAGGAAAGATCGTCCTTCCCATGATCAAGCAGCACATCATGCAGATGCTGCAGAACCGTGAGTAGATGCGTCAGGATCTGTTATTGTGACTGCGTTTATAGAAAAGGGGTTTGGTTTGTGATGTTTTCTGTCTCCTCAGCGGACTGGAAGTACAGGCACGCCGGTCTGATGGCGCTCTCTGCTATCGGCGAGGGCTGTCACCAACAGATGGAGGCCATTCTGAGCGAGATCGTCAGCTTCGTTTTGCTTTTCTGTCAGGATCCTGTAAGAAAAATCTCAGCACTTCATTTCTGGTGTGTTTTAACACGTACAGACACTAAACCCAACCTCGTTCCGAACAGCACCCCAGGGTTCGTTATGCTGCCTGTAACGCTATTGGACAGATGGCCACAGACTTCGCCCCCACCTTCCAGAAGAAGTTTCACGACAAGGTATCGCTTGCTTTTCATTCTTATTTATTCATGCATTTATTTATTTCCCCTTCTAACTGGACATACAAGCAGTTTAACACCATTCATGTTGGTGTTTTTCAAATAATGAGTAGTGTTGCTTTAAGAAGGAAAGCAGTTGAAGCATCGTTTTAGTTTGATTGCGTTAACAAGTCCTGCTAAACTCATTTCAGTGCTTTATTATTGTATTACAATGAATCGGGTATGTCTAACTGTATTAAGGGTTATAGTAATTTTGGATAATTGGTTATTGGTGGTAGTTTTATTGTAAATATTCAGTTAATATTGTGATTTATTTTTTTTAAATAAGCAGAAACTGTTATCGGATATAATATAACGCAAAAATGATCGCAAAATGAATAAAATTAGTTAAAATATAGTAATGATTTCATGTAAATTACTAAAAGTAGCACAATAGTTGCAATACAATCAATGTAACTAATTAACAATAATTGTGACGTTGTTAGTGGCCCTAAAATATAGAAATAAAAGCAACAGTTTTTTTTATACTACAATTTTAATTTAATAACTATAGTAATTGTTATAGTAAAATACAAATTGTATTTAAATAACATCTTCAGGTTTTTAATAAAATGAACTGTCTTTTTAAAAAATGTTAATGTAAAGTTTAGTATCAAATTTAAATCAATATCACTGATAAAATGCAGTAAAGCAAATTTGCTTTAAAAAACCATTGTTTTTGTTAGTAAAAAATGTGTATCGAATAAATATTTCTTATAAATATAATATTTATTTTATATAATTTTATTTATATAATTTCTTCATTTATATTATTTTTATAATTTATTTTTAAAATTTGTTTTTATATTATATATTTATATTTTATTTTTGAATTTAGGAAATGTAAAGAATTATATACTTTTAGTGAAAATATAGTGGTTTCATGTTAATTAAAAGTAGCAAACAAAAGCTGCTTTACAATTTAAATGAATGTTATGAACAAGTGACAATTTATTAAAAAATCTAGAAATATTGATCAATTACAACCACTGTAAACAAGGTAAGTTTTAATACAGGATGTTCCTTTTTTTTTATTTTTTAAATTAAAATAATAAACTGAAGTTGTTTTCGGGTTGTAGGTGATCTCGGCGCTCCTGCAGACCATGGAGGATCAGTCGAACCCTCGCGTCCAGGCCCACGCCGCCGCTGCGCTCATCAACTTCACCGAGGACTGTCCCAAAACCCTGCTCGTCCCCTATCTAGACAGCCTCGTCCAGCACCTGCACGTCATCATGGTGGCCAAGCTCCAGGAGGTGCGTCCCATCCTGCCTCTCTCGTTCAGTAAATCTGTTAAAGTGTGTTTGTATCCCAAGCCGCACCATCAATGAGTTTAAATCTGCGACTGGAAACAGTTTCTCCATCTGTTTTCTCTTCCGTCAGGTGCACAAAGCTAACGCGGTGAGATGTAGTTTGTTCTGGGTTAGGGTCGGTTCGGCTTCAATTCAGAAATGAATTTCGTTTCATTTAAGTTCGCTGAATTGAAATTCAACTGACCCTGAACTCAGACACTGTGGAGTGGTGTGAGAGTGTGAAGACTTCTCATGTTTGCGGTGTTTCACGCTGTCTGGTTTATGGCGGTGCTTTAACGTTGGCCCTGACTCTTTCAGCTGATCCAGAAAGGCACCAAACTGGTTCTGGAGCAGGTCGTGACCTCCATCGCCTCTGTGGCTGATACAGCCGAGGAGAAGTTTGTGCCATACTACGATCTGTTCATGCCCTCCCTCAAACACATCGTGGAGAACGCTGTTCAGAAGGAGCTTCGCCTGCTCCGAGGAAAGACCATCGAGTGCATCAGCCTCATTGGCCTGGCTGTGGGTAAAGAGAAGGTGTGTCTTCAGGGAGACTAATTAAAATTAAACTAATGAACGTAATTTGAAATGTAAAGTACAAGTAGTTTATTTAAACCCTGACAAATGAATACATTCCATTAATTTCTCTTATGCCGACTACTCTCTAAGTGTAAACTCACCTGTGTTTGCACCTGAACAAAACATTTTCTTGTGTAAACGTTTCAATTGTATCCAAGCCTTTCATGTTATTTCTCTTGTAGTTCATGCCGGATGCTTCAGCTGTGATGCAGCTCCTTCTGAAGACACAGACTGATTTCAATGATCTGGAGGATGATGACCCACAGGTCAGCCGAGCACATGACTGAGCCTGATTTCAATACTAGTCTACTTCTCTTCTCGTGTGATTGAGCCGCTGTCTTGTTCCTGCAGATCTCCTACATGATCTCTGCCTGGGCTCGCATGTGTAAGATCCTGGGGAAGGAGTTCCAGCAGTACCTGCCTGTGGTGATGGGACCCCTGATGAAGACGGCCTCCATCAAACCTGAAGTGGCCCTGCTTGATAGTGAGTGAACGGTCTACACAAGCTGTTTTTTTTTATAATTAATGACTAATAATAAAGTAGTTGAAGTAACTGCTAGTTGTTTCTTCAGACTTTCGTTTAATTCTGTTTTAATTGTTGGATTGGTCTGTTTTGACTCTTGAGTGTGGGTTGGTATAACACTCTTTGGTCTGACTCTTGCAGCTCAGGACATGGAGAACATGTCTGAAGACGATGGTTGGGAGTTTGTGAATCTCGGAGACCAGCAGAGTTTTGGCATAAAGACCGCAGGACTGGAGGAGAAAGCAACTGCGTGCCAGATGCTGGTGAGAAGACCGTCCATCCAATCCATGATTAAACCAGTGTTCACAAGTAACACTCACTGTTCATCTGAGCCTCCAGAGTGAACGTTTGAGGAACAAATTAGTGCTTTTGTTTTCCATAGGGCGTGGAAAGTAAAAGCCACTAGATTTCCTTAGTTTGCTTATTTAAACAAAGTAGTGCATAAAAAAATTTAATCATTTTCATTGAAAGATGCATGAAATTACTGCAGTTCTGTGGGTAGGAAATGTTTTTTTTTTTTTTTTTTTCAGTCAGTTTTGGGCCATGTAACTAACCAAATCTCTCACATGTTGCAGTTAGGTTCTGTTGAGCTTCTATGGGGATTATTTAATTCCGTCCGTGTTGCTCCTCAGGTGTGCTATGCTAAAGAGCTGAAGGAGGGTTTTGTTGAGTACACGGAGCAAGTGGTCAAGCTGATGGTTCCTCTGCTGAAGTTCTACTTCCATGATGATATCCTTCATGAGACCACTGTTACTTCCGGTCTTCCTCCTTGCAGTGTAACAGTCCAAAAGTGTTTTCTAGTGTGCAGGACAGGTTTATTATCATTTAACTCGAAGTGCAGAAACAATTTAAATTGAATGGCAATTTATTTTCACTTAGTACATTGGCTGTTAGTTAAGAACTATATATTATATATAGTATATATTTAATTAAATATATTTCCAAGGCATCATTTATTTTCTTTTAGTTTAACTTGAAGGACAACAGATACATTAAACCTATTTAAAAATGGATTTGAATTTTTTTTATATAAAATTATTATTTTTACACAAATTATTTTTATTAAACTAAAATAAAAAAAATCTAAATGTTAAAATAAAATCAAAACCCTGGTGCTTGATATTTTATTTGCAAAAACTTTTTTTTTCTCAGTGATTTTACTATATAAAAATAAAATATAAAAACTGAAAGTGAATCTTATAGGTTTAGATTTTTATGTAAATAAAAAAAAAACTATATATAATTCTATAGAAATTCTATAGAAATAACACTACAATAACACTGATGGTTGTCAGTTTCTCCACTTAAAAACTCTTGTTCATAGATGATCGTTCACACACCAGAGACTCTGTTAGCATCCTTAATGTGTTTTTAACGTGTGCGCGTGGCGGCGGCTGAGTCCATGCCACTTCTGCTGGAGTGCGCTCGCGTCCGAGGCCCAGAGTACCTCACTCAGATGTGGCACTTCATGTGTGACGCTCTCATCAAATCCATCGGCACCGAGCCCGACTCAGACGTGCTGTCAGAAATCATGCACTCGTTCGCCAAGGTAAGTCACTTCTTCCTTTTGAGTTGCACGCCGTTTGTTCAGCAGCGTTTGTGTGTTTTAATAAGTGCATGTCTTCCCTCATTAGTGCATCGAGCTGATGGGAGATGGATGCCTGAACAACGAGCACTTTGAGGAGCTGGGCGGCATTTTGAAAGGCAAACTAGAGGAGCACTTTAAAAACCAGGAGGTCCGACAAGGTGAGTCGCACAGAAACCTAAAGTTTATTTAACAAATGCAGCAAAAATTGTGAAATATTACTAAACTCAAACTTTTCTATTTGAATATTGGTTATTTACTGTATGCTGTAACTTAAGAATTTTCTGAAAACGAAAGGATTAAATGATTTTAATTGGCTAATGGAATGCCATTATCAGCCAGTTGCAAGCTTTAAGGCCTAATTTCAGGAGTCTTGTTGATGTTTTCGTATTTCATGCAGGTTTTACTAATTGTTTCTAATTGTTCTCTGCAGCCAAACGACAAGATGAAGACTACGACGAGCAGGTGGAGGAGACGTTACAAGACGAGGTGCGCAGCTCATCTAGTATGCATTTCTCTTGAGCGATTCCTTGGTTTGGATCACTAATGAAGCTCCTCTTGATCTGTATGTTCAGGATGACAACGACGTCTACATCCTGACCAAGGTGTCGGACATCCTGCACTCCATCTTCAGCAGCTACAGAGAGAAGGTCCTGCCGTGGTTCGAGCAGCTGCTGCAGCTCATCGTCAATCTGATCGTAAGTGCTCTCGTGCGCTCATGAGCTGTTTTTTTTTTTTTTTTTTTTTGTTATGATGAAAATAGCCTAAGTTGCTGACATGGCATTACATAAAAAGTCTGGAAAGAAAGTCACCCTAAAAAGACGCAATCTAAAATATTAACGATTTTAACCATTTCATAACACAATGCGTAAAAGAATGCATTGATCAAAACAATAATTGCATTGACAAGAAATGCATTGAAAGACATCTTGCGATAGCCAAAGTGGTTATTTCTGTAGAATGACCCTTTTATAGAGTGTTTATCTTGTTCCTGACAGTGTCCTCACAGACCCTGGGCGGACAGACAGTGGGGTCTGTGCATATTTGATGACGTCATCGAACACTGCAGCCCTTCTTCCTTCAAATACGCAGAGTACTTCCTGCGGCCAATGATGCAGGCACTGTGTGACACAAGCCCGGAGGTTCGGCAGGCGGCTGCGTACGGCGTTGGGGTCATGGCTCAGTTTGGAGGAGACAGCTACAGGCCTGCCTTCACAGGTGATACATCCGTTTTCCATAATGATTAGCATCATCCAGATTATTTATAATCTTTTTCATAGATCCCTAAATCATATTATATTCATGCACGTTATTCTTCCAGAGGCTGTCCCGCTGCTTGTGGGTGTGATCCAGTCTCCAGAATCCAGAGTTAAAGAAAATGTTAACGCCACGGAGAACTGCATCTCTGCTGTGGCCAAAGTCATGAAGTACCGCCCCGAGTGCGTCAACGTCAATGAGATCCTCCCTCATTGGCTCTCATGGCTGCCACTCAACGAGGATAAAGAGGAAGCTGTGCACACGTTCAACTATCTCTGTGACCTCATCGAAAGGTGCGTATCTGTCAGCCGAAGGGAACTCGGAGTCTTGGATTCAGATTTGAGTTTAATGATTGTTTCCTCCTGCAGTAACAATCCCATTGTTCTTGGACCGGATAATACCAACCTTCCCAAGATTTTCATCATAATTGCTGACGGTGTTGCGAATGAATCGATTAAAGGAGAAGACGGTTGCAGCAAACGATTGGCCAACGTTATTCGTCAAGTACAAGTAAGCTTAATGTCATACAATATGAGCAGATCACAGGCAGATAGACTAACACCAGACAATTACAATATTTTCAGCATAACTTTCTGATTTTTAAAGTAATTTTTTTAGGACATTTCGGAGAACAGGCAGGATTTTATTTGAGCTACTTTTGTATTGGAATCATTTAATGCACGTGTGCAGAATTTGCGTGCATTTTCGTGGCAAATGTCTGACTGCTGCGCGTGTGTGTTACTCTCCGCAGGTTTCTGGAGGCCTCTGGACGCAGTGTGTATCGGCGCTCAACGAGACGCAGCAGAAGGGCATCCAAGACCTCCTGAACACGGCCTGAGTGAACGAGCGAAGCCTTAACCCTGTAAAACAGCCCATCCATTGAGGATTAAAAACTTTGCACCTGGAATTCCACATCTAGATTTTTGGCCCTTTTCCTATTTCGACTAAAGACCCGTCATGTGACTTGAGTTTGCGTTGGGCCTCTGAGCCGTCTGGACCCGATCTCTCGACGTCTTTAACATCGGGGCCGAGGGTCCGGAGAGTGTGCGTCTGTTTCAGCTCAAATAAGGGCCAACGGCTTCAGAAACCCTCATCTTGAGCAGACGTTGGGGGGGGTTTAGGGGTATGAAATGAAACTAACCGTCATCCATCGTAGATCTTTAAGAATTTCTGGTGTAGAAATTGTGCTTTTCTCCCTTCTGAGATCAGTTCTAGTTGTTTTTTCAACTCGTGTGTCTGTCGAAGCTGATTTAGGGCTCGGTCCGACTCTTCTCTGACGGATCGGACCGAATGGACTCGTGTTGGTTGAGCTCGAATGCAGTAGAGCGATGATGCAGCGGTCATGTCGTCGACTTTTTCTTTGGTTTTCTTTTAGGTTTTTGTTATCTTCTCTTCGACGCCGGCGCTGATGTTTGGGAGAAACGGGCAACGGTTTGCTCCATCTTCGCTGATGATGTCTGTGTTACAGCTAACATTTTCTGTCATTGGCTCACTTAATCCATGCAATGAAATAAACTACATTGGAAAACCGGGACTCTGGGTTCGGGCTTCTGATATTATGAAGGAAATGCACAAATCCGAGGCCGGTTGGCTGAGGAGTTGTCACATGTCCATGGAACATTTGTATGATATGCAATCTCTCCTGGTTAATCATTTTACAACACTTTCAGTATTAAAGCTGCAAGACATGATGAACTTTGGGTCTGCATTTCATTGTGATCCGCATGCTCTCGATGTGTGTGGTTTTCTGCATGCCAGTTCGTTTTTTTATCGCATTGTTCAAATTCAAATGTAACGTTTCTGAACTAGTAAACTTTTGATTCAGACCGTTCTTAACCATTGTTTGCCAGAGGCTACAGAAAGCAGAAACTAACATTACAGAAGCCGTTTACATGGTCTTTTATGGTTTTATAGCAGTAACTAGAGATAAAGTTAATTGGGCGCTTATATGTGTTTGCTTTTAACTCAATATCTGCTTGGTTCTAGTCAAAACAAACATGCATGGTGCTAAATTAACGTGTCCACTTTACCAGCGTGGTGCCGAATTTGGCGGGGGGAAAAAATGAGGCTGTGAGGGGATGAAGTATGACTTGTCCATCAATGGATTGTTGTAGTGGAACTTATTTTGGGTGTGCTAGCTAACGAACGAAATGACATGATCTAAGGTCATACCAATTACTTTCTAAATCCCTTATCAGCCTCGGATCAGTTGGACAATAAGGAAATGACATGAAAGCGCTCTTAAGACCTCAAAATAAATATAAATTGGCAGAAATTCTTTTGAACTGACCAAACATTGTTAAATTCAAAAAGGGGGTCACAATCAAAATCTGTTTTGTCAATGCATTAAATTATTCGGTTGTTATTATTTGGTAGTCCTGTATTTTATTAAATGATGTGCTTGGTTACATTTATAGAAAATAATCTTATCGTTTTCAAGAGAAAAGTAGTGAGAAGTTGAACCATATGCTCACGCACAGTGCTATCAACCCTAATTAAGATGCTTCTGGATTTGTAGAATTTTTATCAGCGTGATGCTGAATTTAACATTTGGCGGGAGGGGATGAAGTATAAGGCATCCAGTGGCTCGTTTAATCACTTACTTTAGTGCTAACGAAAAGAAATGACATGATCACAGTCCTTCACAGATTTCATTTCATTCCTGATGAATTTAATTTGGCTGAGAAAAGGTTAATCTCAAAAAGTAATGAATTACTAGCTACTCATTATCTACATCTTCAACAGGGGAATTAGATGACTTATTACTGGCATTAAAATTATAGCACTATTTATTACCAATTACTTTTAATCTTGACCAGTTAATAAGGAAATGACATGAAAGCACTCTTAAGACTTCAAAATACATGATCTTCTGAACTGACCAAACATTGTTTGATACATGAGATTAAATCCACTATTGTTTCATACAGGATTATTAAACGGTCCAGTATTTTATGAGATTATGTGCTTGATTACGTCATAGAATGTAATCCCTTGCTTTACTTTTTTCAAGGGAAAAGTAATTACAGTAATTTAGTAATGGATTGGACCTACTGGTTGCAAGTCGTAGTTAATGGTATTTTGATAGCAATTAAAACTCTATTTACAGTCGACATTGGACGTGGATTAAAAAAAAAAACTCATCAAAGTTGAGACAACCTTTTAGTTCCTGAAAGTCTGGATTGTAAAATGTACTGGGTCTTTTTAAGGTTAAACGTGGTACATCGGTACCACATGACTTTAAAAAAGAAGTGAGATACCATGCAGAATGTCTGAGCCCTTGATCTCCATGAACATGGAAGATGATTTGTAAGTTACCTTCCAGATAATGTGATTTAAGAATACTGTGGTACTTTAAACCCAAGAACATGGTCCGGTTCTGAACTTGTGGAGGTGTTGAGCAGGTGGAGTTTGAATCTGCCGCCAGGGGTCGCTGTTCTCCTCACGGCGTTCATGAGGCTGTAGTGCTGTCGTTGGAGGCTGGAGGCGGTGTTTTATTGTAAGAAATCAGTTCGGGATCAGTTCAGTCATGGCGTCTGGGAAGACGGTGGATTGCAGCGCTTCCCGCGAATAGCCGCGAACAAACCGACTTAACGCGACTTCAGCCGCTGCTCTGCGCGTTGCTGCCGCGGAATATCATTTAACGACACGGTTACGGAGCTATCCAGACGCAAGGAGTATTTATTCAGCAGTAAAGGTAAGATTTTGGGCTATTTTACTAGCTCGCAATAAACCGGCGGCAGCGAAAAAGAGTAACTATTAATTTTACGATCGCTAGATACATTGTAGCGGTTTCCATGGCTACACGATCAAATCTCTCGCGCCGCCGCTGTTGCCACGCGTCATATCGTATGTTTCCACTCCTCACCTCTGACCATCAAAGATTTAATATAGTGCTTTACCATTTAGCTTTTTTTTTTCTTATTGCAAAACTGCGCTGTACTTTAGCCAAAGTACAGCGTTAGCCAAAATACTACGGCGATACCATATTTTGTTTGATCCTACTAAAATACCCCGAGAGTGTAGTGATGATAGTTTATTTAAATCGCACTCCAAGGTACTTCCAAGAATGCATTGGCCCTTGTCCAAACACATAGTATTACTTTGTTGCAATTTTGGTAGTAGTACAATGGTTTACAAATGGTTTTCTTTAAAATATCTCTGACTACCATGGTGTACCATGGTTCTGGGATAACATCAGCCACAGTATTGCTTATCCCTCAGCCTGCGTTTTAACTAATGCAGCGCGGCACATTGATGTATGGACTTAAACCAGAAGTAGATGAAGCACCAGTATTGACCTTTTTCTTAATTGCATTATTTTTTTCACGTGATGTGGTATTTTTGGTGGGTGTGCAGGACTTTATGGAATTTCCCTGTCACATGAATTCTTGATTCGGCTAAAACACACACACACTCACACACACACACACAGAGTCAATGCAGCTTAACCTACTAACATCTGAACCTCAGGGATTACTCGACTAACCTACATCTGCTGGCCCACAGTAAGCACACGCATTGGCATGGATTTTCCAAAGAAGTCTTTTAGCAAAACGACCACGGTAATCATCATTTCTACAGTTTTAACTTCATATTGTCCATCTTAAAAATTCTAAATATTTAATGTATTAATATAGCCATTTTTATATTTATATATATACATGTGTATAAATAAAACACAGTAGGTAGTTAAGTACTTTTTAGCTGGGCATTGTAGGTAGTTAGTGGATGGTTAGTCAGAAGAACCTAATTAACAGCACAATTTTCGCATCGTTACACAACACGTGCACTAAAGTGTGTACTTGTTGCTTAAAAGTTATGAGGCATCATAACGACACCGTTGACAGCTAACAATGGAAAGCGTTTTATGCATTTTCATCTACACGACATTTCAGGGCCTGACAACAAACTTAAAAAATGGGTTTCAAAGGTGCAAGCTTTTAGAAACAATAATGTGTGTGTCTCTGTGAAAACGAATCTGAAGGAAATCTCCACAACACAACACATGGGACTAATTTCGTTGTTTTGTGGTCATCTAGCTTTTTTTGTTTCCATTGTGTTGTGCTAATTTACATTGTAACTTTTTTCCGTTGAATTACAACTTTTTCTGTTATGTTGCAACAATTGGAGGTTGAGGCTTCTTTCTGTTGTGGTGTTCTAATTTTGTTGTGTTTCGGCTTGTTTCGGTTGTGCACTGCTGGGCCACCGTATAATACAGCGCCTTTAGTCATGCGTGTGAGTACAAAGAGAAACAATCATTGTCATGCATGTTTGAGCATGCTCATCACAATATGAATTTCCAGTACTGTTTTGCCAACATTAGTATTTAGACAATATGAAAAGTTTCGTATTTGTTTAGTATGTTCACAAGCAGCCTAGAACGAGTCCTCCTCAAAGTCTACTCTACGGCCCATCAGTCCCTGGGCCAGCGGTGTTGATCCATGCGTTCAGATGTGTATGTTGAGTCTGTCTCACACTGAAGCCTCTGTTTCGCTCCATGCGCCTCAATGAACACTGGGAACTTTCAGGCTAACAAGTTGAAAGGCAGGTTAACTAGCCGAGCGAGGGACTGGGAATGAACCCACGCTGCTCGTATTATGTTCCTCGTTGGCTGTTTTCTTTGATGGGTGTGTGTGTGTTTGTATAGGACGGAAAAAGAAATATGTTTGCGTGAGAGTGTTTAAATAAAGTGACTGTTTGGGAAGGCATCAAATAGTTCCCTGCTTTACCCTGTGTGAGATCACTGACTAGCAACTTGCTACTGAAATATGTTTGGTTGTGATGAGACATAGTAGCTTTTACTCCAGAAGTACTTCCTGTTTCTTCTCTTAGACGTATTGTTTATCTGTGTGCGACCTTCCTTCTGTGTGTTTACAATGCTTCCTACTTTGTGTAAAACTTTCCCATTTGTGTGCTGCTTGCACGGGTTTCCCTTTCGTTCACTGTGACAAGTGAGCATTAGACGATAACGGCAAATTATAGAAAGACGAGCTGCACTGCAACAGGACGCTCTTATATAATGACATTGTGGTAGCTGCATAGCAACAAGCAGATAGCAGCCCATCCATCCGGAACACTGGGAAGTGGAGATCAGCCTGATTAAAACCACCAGTGTCCCGTTTATATTTGGTTAGTTATCTGTCATTAATTACTCACCCTCCTGTTGCTCCAAACCCGTAAGACCTTCGTTCATCTCCTGGATCCGGGATCGTTTCAGTTGCTGTCAATGGAGGGTCAGATGGCTCTCTGATTCATCAACTATATCTTAATTTGTGTTCTGAAGATGAATGAAGGTCTTGCGAGTTTGGAACGACTTGAGGGTGAGTTCATTTTGGAGTGAACTAACCCTTTAAGGCAAGTCAACGCCTCTCAGGCATCCAAGTCGCAAACATCAAATTCTCTAAAACGGTTCGCCATTTAAAACTACACAAGTGACACGTCTTGGGTATTCTGTAGTCTCTGAAACCACAGAGAATGCCTTAGCAACCACACAGCAAGATACCACAACACCCTAGCAACTGCTTAGCAATGTCTTTACTGAACAAAGAAGTACAACTTTGGGCATTTTGGCAGTTAAAAAAAAAGGCCTTTTAAAATGGGTTTTAAAGTCCATGTTTATTTTTTTAAATTATGCCGTTATCATCTCCATGTAAACAACCAAAATGCATTTATTATTTATAGTCATGCATAAGTGTGTTACGTGTTCAGTCTGTACGAATGCATATATATGTGTTTATTCAAAGTGACATCGCCAACTACTGGCCAGGTGTGATAATACTGCGTTTCTAGTCATGTTCATGAATTTGTTTAAACTGGGATCATTTTAATATGTTATGTTTGTAGTGTAGGCATATATATTTCCGTGTTTACATATTCATCTAAAGCAGTGTCAGGAAGCGTGTTAACAGTGAACATGTTCCTACTTCGCAGTGCGCAGTGCAACCTCTGAACAACTTATTAAAATAATAAAAAGATAAAATCTCATATTGTAATTTGTAGGATTGTTTCTTTATAGGCTGTATTGTGTTTTACTGATTGTACAGCTCTCTCAGTGCGGCTGAAATGAGATTAGAAGCTGATCTGATCTATACGCGGTTATGGGAACGTGATTCCTCATCTTTATGTTTGTTCAATCTCCTTTGGGAAAGATCGTGAGCTCTGAGAAAACATAAATGAAGCTCCTCTGAGAAGATATTGGCAGAAGCTGGAGTGTGAGAAAGTCTTGTTCAGTCTGCCTGCAAAAGAAGCTCGGTCAACCTGTCGAACCAGTAACTCGTCATGTGTTTCAAACCAGTGCAAGCTTTACCCAACAACAGAGGGGCTTCTTAGCTTTCTCCTTTTGTAATTTCTGCAAATGGCCTGTTAAAAATGGGTGAGCTATAGATAGCACGCGGAAGATTAAAGATAATGAAGGTGCATTTGTCATGGTGTTTCTGTAAGTGGGTTTTAATGGCTCTGGTTTGAATGGAAATCCAGTTCTTTAGAGGTCTTGTGTTTGCGTTGTTCTCGTGATCGGTCTCTCTGTAATTAACGGGCCGCTCCGGTACAGTGAGGCTTTGCTAGTAAAGCGGCAGACGTTCATTGGTTAACGCATAAATTAGACTCTCAAGACTCTGTCCCGAACGAGTGGGTTTTGGGCGGGTAATGAAACCGCCAGCCGAAGGGGATTAAAGGTCCCTCAGGAGCCGCTTCTCAATTACTCATTCAGTTTAAATGTGTGTAACCAGTAACTTCGGCCCCGGGACTGGAAAGAATGGGCCCCTTTATTGCGGTGTTTGTGCTTGTGGACCGGCCCCTGAAGACCTCATGGGAGCCTGTTGGTCTTTCTCTGTCCCGTTCACTTACTTCTCCTGTTTTTCTTGCTCTATTTAAGTCTTTTAAGCGTTTGCTAGTCATCATTAACCAGTAACTGACAGTAATGTTGGTTGATAACTTTGCACAGATGTTCAAAAGTAAAAAAAAAAAAAGGCACTCTGATAAATAGAACATTATTTGTGATGATCAACTTCTAATTATCTCTGTTTGCTAGCGTAATGTTGATTTGCTGATATGTCATTTATAGGGGTGTCAAAATGAATCGTTTCCACGATGCATCGCGCTGCAGACGAGAACGATTCGGTATCGGTTCAGTAATGGACCATAACCGGTTATAACATACTAACGTGCTTTGTCGCAGTAGAATACAATGGCTGAGGGAGGCGGATCTCGAGTAATTAAAAATGCTCCAACTGCTTTAAAAGCCAACATCTGGGCACATTTGGGCTTTTATGAACAGAGCTACTGCCTCAGGCTGTCTAGGAATGGCAGGTATCAGATAAAGATTTAGAGCTTGTGACAGATAATGCGTCGAACATGATCGCTGCAGCTCCATCCGGAACCCTCACGTTAAATGCGTCGCGCGTACAGTGAATCTGAAGGTTCTGCGCTCTCAACATTCTTCCATCGCAGCACCACAGCGAGCCACTGTCCGAAAGTCAAACAGCAATGTCTTGGCTAGAGAAATCACAAGCTGATAACTGATGTCAGACAGTGTCTGACAGTGTCTCTCATTGCTCTTCTAAATGCTATTTTGGTTTATCAATTATAATTTCATGTATTTGTTCAAGAAGTGTGTTTTCATTGAGAAGGTCAAATGTAAAGTTTCTGTTCGTATATCTGATTGTTTGTGTTTATTAACAAAATGATGTGAATTAAAATTGAAAATTGAGTATGCAGGGCATCATCAATGCATCGTGATCTTTTATTGAACCGAATCGATGACATGTTAATCGTAATCGAACCGAACCGTGAGACCAGTGTAGGTGCACACTAGTGATTTAGAAGAATTAATTTGCCGTTATTTGGTCTTTTCCAGATTATCATTTGATAACTCTGTGTTAGTAAAGGACTGATAATAAATTGGCTCAAATCTGTTTTAATATTGTACATTTTCACCAATAAATTGACTGTTTGGTAATGTGCACAATTGGCAATTGTAAATGGATAATACATAAAAAAAAACAAAAAAAAAAAAAATCAAAAATAAATAATTAAAAATGCATAAATTGTATAAAATAATCTTTATTTATTTTATGTATTTATTTAGGTTAATAAATTGATTCTTGCTTGTTTATTTATTTTTAAGTAAATTGTGTAAAGGAGGTTTATTATTATAATCCTTTTATATTTTGATTAATAATAATTTTTATTTCTTCCTTTTGATTAAGTAAATTGTATATTATTAGTTATATTTTATTTGTGTAGATAAATACATATTTGCTTGTTCTATATTTATTAAGAAAATTGCAATGTCTTTTTAGTAATTTTGGATTATTTATTCTAATTTGTATTTATTTATTTATTTATTTAGTAATATTTAATAATTAAAAGCAAAAAGTATAATTTTAACAGTAGCAAATGTTTTTGTCTTCTCTTTTGGTCATCTATAAGGCAGTCCTCTTTGTCACACAAAATGTCAGACAGCAGATGAGAGTTAATCTCACAACCAACTTCTTCCTGGAAAGCTCATGTTTCAGTGAACATCTCCCTCTCTCTCTTGTTCCCTTGATGAACAAAGCTTTGTACACGTCTGCTAAGCTCTATTGATCAGCCCTAACCTCATTAACATCACATCCTCTGGATCTTCTCTTATCATAATGCCACAGACGGACTCGGCGGGTGTTTGGGATGTGGTTAGTGTAGTTTGAGTCAGCTGGGCTTTCTGACGGTGTAGATGCAGAAACCCCCTGATGCCTGCTAACCTGTCCAGGCTCGTCTGTCTATCACACAATCACACATCTGAGTGATCTGAGTGCTGCTGAGGAATGCCATTCTTTGAGAATCAGATGAGAGTTCAGCCAGCGTCTGGATCAGAGATTCAATCAGTGCTGGAATGTGTTTATTTATTACTGCTTCTGTAGTGTCAGAGATGTGATCTACCCACTGAGTATTAGTTTAGATTTGATTTTTTTTTTAGGCTTAAGAAAAAAAAGATTAATGGGTCAGGTTTTACAATATAATACAATTTTTTTTTTTTTTTTTTGCCTAATTAGTCATTTTTTTTCTGAGTAAATTCTAATGTTATTTATTGTGTCTTTTTATTTTATATTATT
The DNA here is from genome assembly GCA_032361165.1 of Enteromius paludinosus. Taxonomy (NCBI): domain Eukaryota; kingdom Metazoa; phylum Chordata; class Actinopteri; order Cypriniformes; family Cyprinidae; genus Enteromius; species Enteromius paludinosus. Next base: position 17,297,379 of record JAUMHQ010000044.1, on the reverse strand, counting down.
GCATTCCTTTGAATTCTATTGCATTTCATAGAATTTTATTTTATTGCATTTAGTGGCATCTATTGCATTGCATTTTATTTTGATTTATTGTATTTCCTATTTTTAGTTTTGCTTTGCATTTTATTTTGTTGCATTGCATTGCACTTTTATTTGAGCTTTTGTTCCCCCATTACATTTCATTTCGTTTTATTGTAAAGATCGGAGAACCCCTAGGCTACATCAGTTTAGTTTTTTTCCTCCATTTGTTTTTTAAGCTGAACTACTGTTCATGTCATTTGCATATTTTGTATGTAGAATTGAATCCTGATTGGTTGCGCTGTCATGCAGCGGTGTGGTTTTTCACGTGTCATGTAAAAACCAGGAAGCACTACTCTACATGTTCCTCTTCTGTTATGTTTGTACTTCTGAGATTCCTGTTGAAGAACTGAAAGTGTCATCTCCATGGAAACCACTTCAGGTTGTCATAGGAGAAGCCTTTTCTGTGCTACGAGTGGATAATTGGTCTCTCATCTGTCTTAGATACAAACGCACCGTATGTAAGTTTGATTGTGTTTCCTCCTATATCATCAGCTTCAATAGTGCGGTTAAGCTCGATCTCCATCTGTGATCCTGTAGTAACTCATTCCATGCATCTACGTGTGTTTTGAGTGATACAGGTTTTTCATTGGCTGATGTCTAGAGAACAGGCTGGCAGATGAATGATATTTATCACCCGAGCACAAGGGTTGCTGCACTGAATACACAAGTGATTATTATTTTTATTCAGTAGTTCAATAAACAAGACGGCTATATCAAGTAAGTGACATTTCAGGAACAATATGACCAGCTGTTTGCTTTTATTGCGCTTCGCCAAAGAAAATAGACAACAAAAGGATTGAAAATGGAGTGATAGAGGCTCATAATCAATATATATATTTTATACAGCCTACTACACTGTTTTAATTTTTGAATGAACTATCCATTTAATTAGTCTTGCAGGCATGGCCATTATCTCATAACAGCTACATACTGGCCAGATAATGTCATATTATATATTGGTCCATCATTGTTTTATGCTCTTATTTACGATCATAGTTTATAGTCAATTTTGTATGTCGAAAACAACTCTACATCTGTGTGAGAGCATCTGACAAGCTATGACTGCAACTCTACGGTTTATTGTTAGTGTTAATAGATGGATGTTCACTGAAATACTCTTTTAAACCCTTTGTATGAGGGTAAATGGCGCGCGGGTCGGTTCCTAAAAGAGGAGGCAACGCTCCAGTTTCTTCAAAGTGCTGTTTGCTGTACAGTCAAATATAATTCTGTATAATTTAGACCCTTCAAACATAGTCATTCAAAACATTATGCATTTCTCCTTCCCTGAATTCATTTTAAAAGGACTATTTTAGAAAACATCTGTAAGAGGGTGTATAAGCTTTATTTAATAGGATTTCATTAAGTCTCAGTTCCTTAAAAAAACAGGTTTGCATGAGGACAGCTCCAGTAGAACAAGTAACGCTGTTTTTGGTGCTTTAGTTAAAGGTTTTTCCCATCATTAATAAACATTTCTTCTTAATCTGGTCAAAACAAGTTGAAGGCTAAAATGATTGTCCATTCAACCGCGCAAGCTTATAATCCAGTCATTATCTTGGAGGTACAGTGTGCGATCTGGTTAGAAATCCTTGGATTTTATGTCTCTAAACCCTTCCTAATGATTTCCTAAACCCATAAAGATGATGGGCCTATTGTTTGACTTTAAGCCATCACTGCAGTATTAAAAGACCATGTTGAGTTCAGGAATGTTTTTGTGAAAGGATAATAGTTCAGTCACAAACATGTAAAACATACAGTTTCATTGCATTGTATTTGATTTTATTGCATTGCAATTTTTTTATTGCAGTGCATTTTGTTGTCATTACATGGAACTGCATTAAGTTACATAACATTGTATTACATTGACTGGTATTGCATTTTATTGCATTTAAATGCATTGCATATTGTTGTATTTTATTCCATTGCAGCGCGTTTTACTGCATTGAATTGCATTACTTTGCATTCCATTGCACTCTATCACGTTGAAATGCATCACATTTTATTGCATTAAACTGCATCTCATTTTACGTGGAATTGCATTAAATTGCATAACATTGTATTACATTGCATTGCAATTGATTTATTTTTATTACATTGCATCTGGTCTGGACAGGATTTGAATACTATTTTCCACCATTGTTTTCCTTTTTAGCAAGGATGAACAAAGGAAAAACAGAAAATACCTAGTATGTCTACGAAACACAAATGTTTCCTGACCTGTTGCTGCCAGGTTCATTTGTATGGTCCACTTCTTTACCAATGGCTGTTATTTTTTCAGCTGTGTTTATTTGGATAGCCAGCACTCAGGCAGAACGAAGGTTAAAATCAAGACGTGTGTGAGAAATTGCTATAGCAGCACAAGTTGTTTACTGCAGAAATACACATTTCAGGAATCATAAATCATTTCATGCTCCTTGGCATTTTCCAGGGCAGCGCGAGGTTGAAATTCCAGCTGCAAAAAAGGAAAACTATGTAATCACTAGATCAGCTTTAGAGAGAAGTACTGTGGTGATATCATGGTATGGAGTCTGTGTGTGTTGACCCTCATATAAACGTTTAAATTATTTGTGTTGTCAGGTGGGTTTGCAGCAGTATGGTGGAGCCAGAGGAGCGGCCCTCAGTGGCGGGCCAGAGGCTTGGGGCCCCCGAGAGCATGGGCATCAGTACGCTGGAGCCTGGCCAGCGGCCCCCCACCATGCCCCCCGGCAGACAGATCTCCATCAGGGTCCAGATGCTGGATGACACTCAAGAAGTCTTTCAGGTCTCGGTAAGGCGTTATTTAAATTCGATTTTCTTGCACTGCATTTTATTGCATTGGAGGACATAGCACTGGATTGTATTTTGTTTTATTTATTGTATTTTATTGCATTTTGTTTTATTTCATCGCGTTGATTTTTGTGTTATTATATCTGAATAGCATTGCATTTGTTGCATTGTATTGCTGCTTGTTTTACTGCATTAAATTGATGCAGTTCAATGCAATAAAATGCCATGCAATAAAACAAAATGCTTTGTTTTATTGTGTTTCATTACATTCCACTTACATTAAATTGTATTACATGCATTGCATTTTATTTTCACCTTACTTTATTTTATTGCATTTGATTACATTCAGTTTTTATATATTATTTATTGCATGTTATTTTCATTTAACACAGTGGACAATGTAAGGAGGTGTTGCACACTGCTATTTAAATTGCTTTTCATTGCATCATATGTATTATATTTCTTAAAAATTATCGTCAGGAAGCTAATTTTTTATTTTGAGCACAGCTCCAGTTTAATTGTGTGGAAATACCCTGCATTTCATAAGTGTTTAGATCTGGCTGTGTACCTCAGCAGGCCAGCAAGTTCATATTAAAAGCGTCTGCTACTTTCTACCTCAAGTTTAGTCTCTGTTATGTTCACTTGGCCTCCCATTTCGTCACTTAAGCTCCCTAGGGAATGCTAATGATGTTGAAAAGCTTGGTCTTGTTCACTAATGAGAAAATGCCCTCATTGATCGTCACCAAGGGAGCCATAAGCTCCTCATGTTGGGTAAGTGAAAAAGAAGGAATTCCTGCTTTATTTGTATCTTCCAGCCACTCAGCAGGCAAATACAACCTGAGCAAATGGACAGCAGCTGATTCTGTTACCTGACTCTTTGTTTCTGGGCTTTGTGAAATGTATATGGGTGGTTGGAGGCACACCCAGCTCTCCGATGATGCCCTGAGGGCCTTTTATTGACAGTCAGGCTCCACCTGGTGCTGTTTTAATAGCGAGATAAGGCCTATAAAAGCGCTGAGCTCCTGTTCTGTGGCTGTTCCTGTTTTGAAATGCCTCGAGGTGGGCCAGTAAACGCTGTCAGTCTCACTAAATTGATTTTTAGTTTCCTGAGGCGATCCGCAATCAGTCTCCATCCAGACGTGACACCTGACTTGCGGAGGGACGGATCACCTGTGGTTTCCTTTCATTTGTTTTCAGTGTACAGGGCTTTTGACAGCTCTTTTGGTTTTGTTTAATGTGTGCCTTGATTTTTAGCTCCTTGTTGGAATCAGTCAGTGGATTCATTTTGTTAATGACTGCAGGTTGTAGCCTCTTCTTCATTCTCTATTCTATTCTATTCTATTCTATTCTATTCTTTTCTTTTTATTATTATTATTATTATTTCACAGTTTATTCATTAATTTGTATTGATTTATTATTTCTATTTATTTATTTATTTATTCATATATTTTTTTGAAAATGGGCAAGAGTTGAACTTAACTGGTGTTTCTTGTTTCTTAATATGATATGTATTATACTATTGTAGTTTTCACTAATTTAGATGTAGTTTTATCATTATATATTCCAAATACATTTTTAGTTTAAGTTACTATTTTATTAGTTTTGTTGTATTTTTCATTTTTTATTATTATTATTATTATCATTATTATTTGTAAACAGTTTTGTATTCATTTCTATATAATTTTTTAAATTTTGTTTTCTTCTAATAAATACAATTTTATAATACTTTTTTTAATATAATTTGTATAGCAGTGGCTAATACTTTGAGATTTTTGTGGTGGGTGATAATGTAAAAAAAAAAATACACCATAGACATAGCAACTACTCACAGCATCTTTTCTTCATAAAATGCAAATTTACAGTTCAGTAAAATGTTTATTATTATAACTTCCATTCTGCTTGTTAGGTCTATCCATATCTACCCCATCAGCCGTTGAAGAACCCATTTGGGTGGTATGCATTCATAGCTGATCCAATAGAAGAATGCTGCTCTTTTCTTCTTTTTCCCAGAAATCTCCTGGAACAGCTTCTTTCCTACTGAGCCATTGAAAGCCACTGCGTTTTTTCCCAGATCTGAATCTGACACACCTGCCACAGCACAGATCCTCTCTGGCAAGGATTCTGAATAAAAAACTGGATGAAAGACTTTATCTGTCCTCTAAAGGCCAGAGGTGTGAAATCATAAAGATGTATCGTAAGCTTGTGGCTTTGTAGAATCAGTGATGGAGGGTTTCACATTTCGCACACATTAAGATTATTTATTTTTTCATTTTTTTCATGGAAAATCAAATACAATATTAAATGAACACAAAACGAGTGATCACAATTAGAACTTGACACATGTTTTCACAGGCGATAAACCAGTAAGCAACCGATAATCTGTAAAATGGACACTGAATGAGAACAAATAAAATAGTGATGAACTTTATTACAAAAATGTATAAAAACAGTACATTCATAAAAAATGTAACACATGGACTTTTGCATTATCGGTGCCGATTAATCTGCAAGTTCAGCACATGCTGACTGTTTACGTGTTGTTAGTGTATATTTGACGTCTTTAGGGGGAATACTGGTTTTATTGAAGGTGAAGAGCGTGTCTTATCTGCTCATGTCAGTCTAATGACACACAAGATGCGATAGAAGCTGCCGCAGTCATGTAGATAAGACGCTGGAGATGTTTGATCTGTGTGTGCTGTGAGGATGCTTTTGGCTGAACTTTGTTAGTCTCAATGACAGAAGCATGCTGGGAATGGAAAGACTGATTTCCTGTTGGAACCCACTGAGGGTTTGAACTCACGATATCTGATTTCATACTTATCTCGACTAGATTTGACAGTCCTAACTGCTTTAGATCTGGGCCGGTATATGCACTAAAATATATATATATATATATATAATGCCAGACATGTCAGTCAGAGTGAAAGAAGTTCGAGTGATCACAGCATGAAATTCCTTTATCTGCACCGACGACACAACTGTGAGGTTATTCTTTAAATAAAAAAGAATTTTTTTGAATAAGAAATAAACCTTGACAAAAGAAGCAAGCCGAAGCGAAGCCTCAGAGCTTCAGAAAGGACGTTCGCTCCAGAAATTCAAATTGAAATGCAGTGAAGTGAAACATCAGCTATACGCTCGCTGGAGGTAAATAATGCACGTTCAGATAGCGCGACAATCGGTGTATGCAAATGGCCAAGAACTAATTTGGGACACAATGTGAGCCGAGGCCGTGTCGTTTCCTCTAAGGGCCGTGGCTCTTCCTGTTGGAGCGTCTCAATCTTTGAGATCAGTCAGTCAGCGCTGGGAATCTTCAACTGCTGCTCACAGACGAACACCATTATATTAGAACTAACTATAGAATGATAGAAATACAGTTAGATTCATTATTATGCTAGAACTGTATTGTTATTATGGGACAACCTGTTTACATGCTAACTACATTCATTTAACATATGTAGTCCTAATATAAATATATATAATATATATATAATTTTTGTGTGTTTATATATGTTAATTTATGTATTTTCATAATTATGCACATCAAACAAATTCTCATTACTGTAATGCAACATCATGCAGTTAGAAACAAATCACATTTCACTACACCAAATGAAAATCAATGTTTATAATTATGTATTATTTATTGAAATAATGAAAAAAACAAGCCATACAAACCTCAGTAAAGTTGCAATACACAAACACTGTAGAATACTTCCTTTTTATGCAAGATATGATTATTATAATTATAGATTGTTTTTGGAATATTCTGGGTTTAAATATGCTGATTCTTCCATACATTTTAAAAATATCTGACAGTAACGTTTCTCTTAAAATGTTGTTTAAAAATACAGACCACCATACTACTTTTTTTTTTTTTTTTCTCATTTCTAAATGACAGTCTTGCATACAGAAGGAAACCACAGACTCCAAGCATCCAATAACATCCCCAAACATCCCGACACACCCTCCATCACACAAATACTTGGCATTTCTTTTTTTTTTATCAACCAGAGAATATACTGTACATACCTGATCAGACTACATGTACCCATGTAAAACTGGTAAAAAGACAGATGCAGTGAACACTACCAAAACACGCTAGACTAACTTTTAACCAACTAGTCGTGCAAGCAGACTGAATGTTTACGTCTCTGTAAAAGCTGCAGTTGTGTTTTACACTTTAATTAAGTCTATTTAGACAATGAGCAGCTGCCGAATGTGGGATTGTAATTGCCGACCAGCACAAAAACAGAGAATTAAAGGAGAGTTATTCCGTATCCAGATGGCTTAAAATATTATAAATGCAGAATAATTATAAAAGATTATCTAGGAAAATAGCCTGGGTGAATTCTGGAGATGGTGTGCGTGATCCAAAAACTTTTTTGCAGTTTAATCTCTGCTGATTTTGGTATGTTAGATAGCAAGTTCAAAGATACGGCATAAAAACAATAGTGTTTATTTAAAAAAAAATATATTCTATAGGACCGTGAAAAGGTATGAAAATATAATCTATTTTCTATTTAAGTAAAAAGCACAATATAGTATTGCATGATTAAAAGCTGCTGATATGTGAATTCTGTGGAAACAGGAACTGTGCCAAGACTATTGGGATTTCCTTATTGAGATCCTATCAGACAGAATATCCTGAGTGCTGGAGTTGGGCAGTATAATGATGACAAAAGCTTGGAGTCAGTGAGATTTATGTATGCATTGCTTATTTTGAATGAAATTAGTGCTTCTATTAAGCATTCATTTTAACAAATGGACAGAAAAGACCTTTATAATGTTACAAAAGATTCTATTTTTAAAAAAAAATGCTGTTCTGTTGAGCTTTCGGTTCATCAGAGAATCCTGAAAAATTAAATGTGACAGTTTTCACTCAAAATATTGAGCAGCACAACTCTTTTTAACACTGATAATAATCAGAAATGCTTCTTGAGCAGCAGATCAGCATATTAGAATGATTTCTGAAGGGTCATGTGACTCTGAAGACTGGAGTAATGATGCTGAAAATTCAGCTGAACATCACAGAAAGAAATTACATTTTACTGTATATTCAAACATCTATTTAAAAATGTAATATTTCACATTTTTAGTGTATCTTAAGCCTCTTCTTTCCTTCTGAGAGACTCTGCCGCTCTAAGAACTCCCTTTTCTAGCTAGTCATGTTACAGACCTGATGTCTTAAATAGTTGCTAGATATTCTCCCAGCTGACTTTTTTTTGCTTTGTTGCCACCGTGCCTTTAGCAGAGCTCACTTTATCAATAAAAGTGTACAATTTCTCAGTTTTAACATTTGTTATGTTCTATTGTGCATAAAATATTGGCTCATGTGATGTCAAAGTCTTTTAGTTTTCGTTTTATTAAAAGAAAACCCGTCCCAAGACTTCCGGATTGTAAAAGCCATTGGTTTACTACTGAACAAAAGTCTGATGTTATATAGAAATGGCTCAAATCGAATGCATCTGGGAGTGCTTCTCTGTTTGTTGTGTTTGTTCTGGTTCGCTGTGGCCAGTAAATGTTTCTGTCCAGCAGGACACAGCCATCGCTGTGAGTGTGTAACATCAGATGTACTTTGCCCCTGTGAATTATTCAGACGTTAGGTGCTGCGACTACAGAGGTTTTCTGTCTCGCAGGTCAACATCAGTGCTAACACACACACACAAATGTTTGTTTTGCTATCTTAGTGAGGACATTACATAGACCTCCATTGATTTTCTATCAGGTGAATGATATTTTCTAATCCCCAACCCCTATCCCTAAACCTACCCTTCACAGAAACATGTGCGTGACACTAGATCTACATCAAATCTAGTTTTGACTGATTTATAAGCCTTTTTATTCAGTGAGGACCAGCAAAATGTCCTCACTAGTGGCTTGTTTTCATCTTTCACTATATAAGTGAGGACATTTGCAGCCTGGATTAATAAATGTTACATTTTTGGTGCAAGAATTTACCATATTTACAAGTGAAATAATATAGCCCTGTAAAAATTGTTCACATAAGATCTGCAGTATGTATTGCAGTACATATTTATTCCATGATGACTTCTGAAAATTCTGAATTCAATATTGTAGCATACAAATGTGCACTGTACTTTAGTCTTCAGTGTCACGTGATCATTAACAGTTGCTGCACAATACATTTATCGTTCAGGATTCTAATAGAAAGTTCAAAAGAACAGCATTGATTCAAAAAAGAGTCTTTTGTAACATCTTTACTGTCACTTTTGGTCAATTTAATGTATCCTCGGTCAATAAAAGTAATACTTTATTTTTAAAATATTAAAATGAAAATGGTAGTAGTCATAAAATTCATAATTACAAAGTAACAGGGAACAATACATAAAAACAAAACATTCCATTTTAACTACAATAACAACTGATATTATTTACTTGTGAAATGTAGTTTAATAATCTTTCAATATATATTAAAAAAATATATATTTTTTGCAGTGTATTGTCCTAAAGCATGACTGATCCTGCTGATATTGTACAGCGCGTCACACCGCTGAATGGACTAGCCGCTAGCATGAATTAGCCCGCGGATCCCCCGCTGGGACTCCCTCAGGAGCGAGCAGACTGTGTTTGGCGTCGACCCGCGGGACTCGACCACCTCCTCCTCCTCCTAAATCCTCTCCTGAAGATCTCTGGAAATAGCTCCTCAAGCGTGGGTTAAGCCGTTGACAGAGTAAAGGACAGATAATCTCTCATCTGTTTGTCACCCGCTCATCCTTCATTCTTGACCTCGGCTGACATTTTGAAAGATGGATCTAACAGATTGAGCGCCAGATAGTTGTCGTTAATTCATCAAAAACAAGCAATATTTCATGCAAGTTCAACATCTATGCTCGACAAATAATATGATATCTATCTGCATATAACAAAGTACGTGTTAAATTTCTAATAATATAGACTGAGAGAAATTACAGGGGCTCGTTTATTAAAAACATTCTTATAAATTTCAGTTTTCAGTTCAGTGAGGAAATTTTTATATTTA
>JAUMHQ010000044.1:17272164-17282679 GCA_032361165.1 Enteromius paludinosus | reverse complement strand
GAAACTGAACAGTATTTATATCATTTTTTACCTCTGACAGACAACCATGTCCAAACCGTCTCGGGCTTCCCTGTGTATGCACTTTGGCGTACCCAAACCCCGGAAATCATCTGTTGTGAACAGCGTTTGCGTATCCTATGCTAAAGCAGGAGCCCGAGACGATTACTACTACCGACGCAGCCAATGAGTTTTGTACAAATATACCCGTTTCAGGAGGCGGGGCTTAGAGGAGAAGCAATAATGAACAATATGTGGAAAAATAATGTTTTTTGAACTCTCAAGCTCATAAACACAGTGCATTAAACCAAATACACAAAATAATGTGCACCATCATAATGACATTAATACACTCAATGTGAAAGTAAGCTTGACTGAGTTACTTGTAGATCTGTGCTGCTCGAGATGTGAACGGATTTGAACGAATGATTCATTAATGAACTGAACCGTTTATCTTAGTGCACAGACTGATTGTTTCTCTTCAGAAGACCTCATTTCATCATAAAGAGTGACGACTATAATTTCATCTTGCATTTATATACTTTTTCGACTGGCAGCCACTGACTTGCATTTTATAAACCACCAAGGAAGAAAATCTTCTTTTCTGTTCTATTGAAGAATCTTTTATGTCCTGAGGGTGAGTTATTCCCTAAACTTCTCTAGAAGTACTCTTGAAAACGTCCTCCACATAGGAGAGCATTTCATTTTGGAAAATGTGACCTCAAGGAACATTTTTAGCCACAAGAATCTGTTCCCACCCAATGAAACGTGTCTTTAAGTGGTCAGGGCTGGTCATCTCATGCCTCTGAATACATTGGGTCCATTCAGTAGCTGTTGTTTAAGAGCAGGAAATTGTGTCCCGCTGGATTGCTGTTATCTGTTAGTATGCACGAATGTGTTTGGGTGGTGCTTTGGCTTTAGGTCGTTATCATTCTTTCCTCTAAGAAAGAGAGCTGCAGCTTTCAATTCAATTCAAATTTATTTGTATAGCGCTTTTCATGATGCATATCATTGCAAAGCAGCTTTACACCAAAAAAATGTTGTACAGTATATGTAGTATTAGCTTGTACATGTGCGTATGGCATAGATGTGAGGTAAAGATCAATTAATGATGTAATCGAACAGACAAGGAACATTATAAATTAGTAGCAGAGTTCGGATAAAGACGTGACCTTTGGAGGAAACATGGTGTCTGACTTGGAAATTTGCTTTAGTATTTTCTTATAACATGTTCCTGGTCTTATCGTGAGTGCTTCAAAAGTGCATATTCCAAAAAAATCTTTGTTTTTATCTTAAAGTTTATTTTGTCATTTTAATGGGCATTCATTTATTCTTAAAATAATATGTAATATATTTATAAAATATAGTACTATATAATGCATAAATTATTTAATGTAAGTAATATTTATAATTGGATTGTAAAAATATATTATTTAAATGATATATATTTTTTATATATATTTATGTATATGTATACATATAATTTATTGTATTAGAAACAATATAATAATAGTTTTTTACATGTTAAGTTTATTATATTAATATATTTATATTTGTATTAATATGTATTTCTCATAACATAGCATTTATTAATTATTAATAATATAATAATATATATTATATATTTTTTAGATATAAGCAACATAAAACTTTATTTTATTAAAAAAAATATTTTTTATGTATTTTTTATTGTATTTTATTTTTATATATTTGAATAGTTTTATTTAAATATTATTTTGTTAATAACATCATAAATAAATGCAAAGCCTAAAAATATGTAACCCCCCCTCCCTAAAAATAAAAGCTATAAATAAATTGCTTAATATATTGAAAGTTTAAATATATGTGTGTGTGTGTGTGTGTGTGTGTATGTGTATGTGTATGTGTATATACACACACACATATATATATATATATGTGTATATGTGCCTAATTTTTCTTGTAATATAGTCACTGCATTAAAATCCTCCAGATTCATGAACCTACATGCATTATGAATGTCTGTCTGAGGTCATTGATGAATCTATAATAAAGGACATTTCATGTTCTGGAGCTTCTGTACACTTCTCCTCATCAGCGTCTCCGTCCCGTGTGACTCCTGGCTATCTGTCTGTGCCTGGTTAGGATCATTAGTTTACATTTATTACTAAAAATGAGAGCTGATGTATGAGGTTGAAAGTTGAAGTTTTGAATGAATTATGACCCTTAATCTAACTGCAGCTAATATCACTTCTGGTTTATAAACAATAATGTGGAGTGCATTGCATTCTGGGGTACAGTGCTCCAGTGTTTCTCTTTAAAGTAATGCCATATGCACACTTTCTGTATGTTAAAATCTCCTTATGTTGTAGTACATTCGCTGAAATTTACAGAACAAGAACGCTCTCTGTGGAATAATATGTCCCATAATGCAATGCACTCAGCTTGACCTTGCTTTGCCAAATGAAGCAGAAGTGATAACGGCATTTTTTAACATCTAATTATCAGGGTCAAGACGTTTTTACAGTACATTTACAGATATTCTCCAGATAACTGGAAGCAAAGTATGGAAAATAATGAGGTTGTTTGACGACAATATAGTTACAGATTATATGCTTATTTTTCATTTATTTAATAATATTATATATATATATATATATATATATATATATATATATGTATGTATATAATATGCAATTAAATTAAATATAATAATAATAATAATAATAATGCATAAAATAACATAAATGTAATTTATTGTTTGTTTTGTATGTGTAAAATATTTCATATTTTTTTTTGCATTTTTACTAGTACCAATTACTTAATGTGTATATATAGAGGACCAAAACTGCAAAAATAAAATGAATAAAATAAAGAATAATAATAATAATAGTAAAATACAGGGGTAAATGTAAAATATAATTTGCAGTGTGCATCAGGCAACACAGCAGTTTTCAATTTAGAAAATAATTCCCATATTATGTACAGTATGCATACTGCAAAAAATATCAACATGCCATTTGTACCCTCTTGAGCTAATCCACATAAAATGTTTAGATGTGCCTTAGTTTCAGTGTTTTGCTTTTAAAAGTGATGGCTCCTCGTTTAGCTCGTGTTAATGAATGGAGCGTTTGTGTCTTTCACGCTCCAGTGTTTGGTTTGGGAAGTGTTTGGCCGGCTGGGAAGGAGTGAGAGACCCTTCACACGCTAACGCTCAACAGATCTGAACCCCGCTGTGTTCCTCATGTGAGAAACTCAAGGCTGGCCTTCATCAGAGACATGTGTTTACATTTCTGTAGCATTTAATAGAGAATCAGTGCTCACTTTATCAGCACCAATGCTTCTGGAAGTATTATTACCATTCTTTTTCTCCATTGGGACTTATAATAAATGTATGCGTGTGTGTGTGTGTGTGTGTGTATATATATATATCCAAATGAACAATAGTCAATTCATCTTTGTTTTGATCTGTGATCTATCAATATATCAATCGATCTATATTTATATATAAGCATGCAAAAAAAAACAACAAACAAACTGGTCTTACTGAAAGTTTATAATGCGTTTCTAGTTTCTATGTTGTGGGTTGGTTGGTTTGATTGAAGATTGGTGTGAATGGCTGATGAACTAGTGTGTGTCTATTGTTGTTGTAGGAAGTGTTATCTCTGAGTGCTGATATCATATCTGCTCTTCCTGGTGTGTGTCTGACGGGCTTTTGTTTCGTCAGTGCTGGGAATCTCATTTAACAGCATCTTTTCCTTCAGTTTGAGCCTCGTCTTCCGGATGCATTTCACTCCAAACGCACATACACATGAGTATAGGAAGGCTGACACAGGATATGATGTTTGTGTGTAGTTTGGCACAGATGCAGAGCTTTGCTCCAGCAGGCGATCAACCACATGACCTACACAAAGTCAGCGGCTGCTCCCGACCCAGATCCTGAATCTCTCCATTCCTGTGTTGTTATAGCACTCAGATAACTGGGAACCACAACAATGCAAAGGATTTCAATGCAAAGCAGTCTTCTGGATAAATACAGGATTACTGTACTGCTCTAATCACACTTCACATTTTATTATATTATTAGCAGAAATAATGCCCTTTTAGCTAGAGGATGAGATTATATGTGACCCTGGACCACAAAAGCAGTCTTAAGTCACGGGTTGCATTTACATTTACATATAAGCTGCTTTTGCTCTATAAATGAAGTAAAGATCCATGAATGTTCCATGAAGATAGTATTCTGCTGTAAATATACCAAATCGTTTTTGATTTAGTAAAATCCATTGCTACAAACTTCATTTGGAGAACTCTAAAGGTAATGTTCTCAATGCTTTGGACCCTCAACCAAATCAAATACCTCAGTTGTGTCTCAGCCAAATACTGTCCTATCATAAAAAAAAAACATGCATCAATAAAAACTTATTTATTCAGCTTTCAGCTTTCATAAATCGATTTTGTGGTCCAGGGTCACGCATATGTATAATCTTTAAATAGACTAGAAATAATTATATATCACAGGTCCAAACCTTTTAATATGAAAATAAACTACTGTATTGTGTTTTTAACATTTTTAAGTAAGTAAACAAACATTTAAATGATTGAAAATGTAATTGCCATTATTATTATTTATTCATTTAATGAATTAATTTACATTTCACGAAATAAAACAACAAAAACTGCAACTAAACCGTAAATAAGAACTGAAGGCCCTGTAGACGCTCTGAGCTGATTAAGTGTTAGGTCAGGTGTGAGGTTGTGTTTGATTTCCACACAGGGATCGAGGAGCTGTGGTCATTTGTTAATCTGCAGTGTTTAGCGTGGAATGAGCTCGAGTGCAGAGAGATCATGTCCTGTCACCATCCCTCAGATTACACGCCTCTGAGGAATCGGCAGCAAAGACACTGACCACATTTACACGCATCTTACACTCAAGCCAACAAGGTGTGTGGTTATTGAAATTATTTTATCATTAAAATCTGTTTTTTACAGAGGCTGAAATTTTAATTATTTAAAACTTGTGTTGTCAAGATTTTATAATAAGCTAATGTAATTTTTTTTTTTCCCTATGCATTTTTGTGCATGCATACTCATTGTATTTTAATATTCTGCAAAAATCTTTCAGGCAGAGAAGATATCAGAAGATGTATTATTTTGAGTACATATAACTAGATTGGAAAATAAAGCAAAGAATATCATATTTTTTTTCGCATAAAAAAGTTTTATTTATTTATTTATTTATTGCAATGTAGGAAACGTTATAAAAATATAAAATGACGTATGTTTTTTTTTTTTTTTTTTTTTTTTTTTTTTTTTTTTGTAGAAAATTAGTGTATTAGATAGCAGCTTGTTTTTGCCACATACAAAAAAATACATATTATAACTTATAAGTAATATTTAACTAATTTATTTAAATTTGAAATGCACACATTACAGCAAAGAAAGCTACAGCAATGTATAGGTAATGAGAATTAGATTCATATGGGATAACAGTGAAGAATATCATAATGGTCCTTAAATCTTAATTGCACTTATGCTAAGCATAACGGGATTTATTTTTTATTTATTTATTTTTTTTTTAGATTATGGTGTGAAATATGACTTGAACATGTTCACTAGATTCACTCATTCAGCATATTTGACCAGTGACTCGGGCTGAAATAGGATATTAATAACTCCTGATTTAAATAGCGTCTCTCTGAATTTATTGGAGATCAGTTTCTGGGATATATGACCATAAAATGAGCTTTAATTTGCTTTTCCTCGGATGCCGTCTGCTGTTAAATATCCAATTACTTCAGGAATCTGCTGCTGAATTCCTAAAGGTTTCCCGCTTCTCTTCTTCTCTCGTGCCAGGATCCTCATGGATGCGTTCAGTCTATGATTGTCCCATGTGCGTGTGGATGTTGGGATGGGATGGTAACTGGATTGGTGGAGCTGTAGGTTAAGACGTTTAACTTAATCCCCGTGGAGAGGTCAGGTTTCTCTGAAGAGAACGACTTGGAGCAGACGACTGGTTTGTTGTCATGATTTAAGTGACCTCAAACATCATCAGCAAACCAGAACTGACCTTAGATTGGTCTCTTTTCATTAAACCTTCTGGTTTGTTTAGAGATGGACTCAGTAATGACCTGTAACTCACTCAATATGAGCAAGCTTTGCTGTGAATGTGTCTGTGTGTGAAGAGCTTGTGTTTGTTGGTTGCAGTTTCTTGTAATCATTCTTGGCATATTTGCGCAGCAGTTTATAGTAATACTGAAGTAATTTAGTAAAGCTGAAGGTAATTATATCTGAAAACAGTTCTTACTCGAATAGAAATGATGCCGTGTGAGAACGTAACTTAATATTATTTATAGGATTTTATTTTGAACTTTCATCTTTTCAGTTTTTTTTTTAATTTCGGTTTAAGGTTTGCTAATTTTATTATGGGTCTTAATTGTTCAATTATGTTTTTTGTTTTTTTTTTAGGTTTTAATTTTAGTAATTAAACTTATTTCAGGTACATGTCAAGGCAACATTTCTAGATTTCATTTAATCATTCCCAATTTAAATTATTTTATTAAATTTTTTACTTCACTTTTTTAAAGACGCTTTTGATTTATTATTATTTAATTAATTTATTTAAATTTTTTAAAATATTTCAAGTAGTTGTGAAAGCAACATCTCTAATTTTAAAGCTTTCCTTCTTAAGATTATTATAATTATTATTAAATTATTATTATTATTTCTTTCTAGCATTAATGCTTTAGTTTTTAGTCATTTTTACTTTCATAAAACCAATTTACATTTATTTATTTATATATTTAAGCTTAATTTCTTTGTTTTATTTTTAGTTAACAATAACAACACTGGATCTTACTTTTCTTTTCTGTGTTAATTCTACACACAACTTGGTGTAAACGGATGTAAAAGTTGACGACAAGACTATACGGTTAATCTAAGTTACTGAACAGCTTACAATATTAAAAAAAATCTATCTATCAATCAATCAATGCACTGTAAGCCAGAAAAAAAAAAGACTTGTACCCCATATATATAAATTTTGGCTGCCCACGCTGAAGGTTGTATTTAATCATTATAAAGCAACGATGAACCCTTCAGCTGAACTAGACTAAAATAACACTGAAATAACTCAAATTGCCATCGAAGGACATCATATTTTGAGATTGAGAACTGCGCTCCTTCGCCGGCTCCTCATACGTCCTCCTTTGATAATGATGAGTCTATAATGTGTGATTACCCATGGGCTTTTCCACGTCTAATCCACTATCTCCACTTTAGCCGAGAGCGTGACTTGCTGTGTTTTCATTAGTTTTCATTTGTGCCCGACATGATTAACATAACCTCCGAGACTCGCTGATGTGTGCTGCATTTTAATGATTGGTCCATGGCTTTTAATAACGCCTGGGCTTCATATCTAATCATCCACACACAGAGAGACCCATCATAGACTGAAGGCTTTGTCACATCCTGTTAGGGCTTTCCTCATTACCTCGATACGGCTGTTTGTGGACGACAGCTGAGAAAATCCTGATATTTTTAGAGTTCGTCTTCATCCCTGGTGTTTTTAGCGTCATTAGATCCTCTCGGCTGTAGGTTGAAATGTTTCTGCTCCGTCATTCCGCCTCATTTACAACAGTTAACTCAAAGTGGGCGGAGCTCCGATGTTGTAATTCAGTGATGGTGTTTGTCTGGTCATTTGTTCAGTCGTGTATGATAATATTAATGTAGTTTCCGCACAAACCATTGATGTTCATTTTCTGGTTGATTCCACACAGGAAAACATTCACGGCGGCATAGCAACCATTTATAACACCTCAAAGTATCGCCCTTGCAACTAAACAAAACCATAGCAGCCATTCAAATACAAAGCAACCACTGGCAATAGGCTGACAACCACTCAAGACTGAATTAGCATAGCAACACCCTGGCAACCAAACAATACCCTATTACCCGCTAAAACACATAGCAACCACTTGCAATGGGCTAACAATCAGACTGCAATGCTTTGGCAACCCCTAGAACACTTTAGCAACTGCATAGCAACACCTGTCAATGACACCCTAGCAACCGCATAGCTGATTAACAACTGCTCTGGACACCTTTAGCACCCATCCTGAACACCCTAGCAACCGCATAGCTGATTAAAAACTGCTCTGGACACCTTAGCATCCATCCTGAACACCCTAGCAACCAGATCGCTGATTAACAACTGCTCTGGATGCCTTAGCAACCATCCTAAACACCCTAGCAACCAGATGTCCGATTAACAACTGCTCTGGACACCTTAGCATCCATCATGAACACCCTAGCAACCAGATCGCTGATTAACAACTGCTCTGGACACCTTAGCATCCATCGTGAACACCCTAGCAACCAGATCGCTGATTAACAACTGCTCTGGACACCTTAGCAACCATCCTAAACACCCTAGCAACCAGATCTCTGATTAACAACTGCTCTGGACACCTTAGCATCCATCATGAACACCCTAGCAACCAGATCGCTGATTAACAACTGCTCTGGACACCTTAGCATCCATCGTGAACACCCTAGCAACCAGATCGCTGATTAACAACTGCTCTGGACACCTTAGCAACCATCCTAAACACCCTAGCAACCAGATCACTGATTAACAACTGTTCTGGACGCCTTAGCAACCACCCTAAGCACCCTAGCAACCACATAGCAACCTCTCAGAACATCATAGCATATATATTGTTGCCGAACACTATTGATTTTCTTTTTCTGGTATTTTTAGTGTTGTGTAAACGAAGCCTTATTTTGGTGTATGGTGATGTTCTCATGCCTGTTTTTGAGTTTTGTGGAAACAGGCGCTCTCTTTCAGCAGTTTTGGCTGCACCGATCACAAGATTGAGTGCTTTTCTCTTTGTGAGCGCTCAGCAGTTGTCAGATCTTGCGCGTCCTGTTAGATACGAGCGCTGGTGAAAGAAGAGAGCGCCGCGGGAGAAGAGCTCTCTCACAGCGGCGGATGAATGGAGGATTGTTGTGCCGCTGCCGTATGCTGCCAGACACCCAGAGCCTGCTAACCAGAGCCTTCAGTGAGAGCCGGCGCTTGTGTGACGCTGCTCTTCAAGAGCTGCCAGAGATTTGGGTGATCTCTGAGAGCTGATGAATGCAGCTCTGTCATGATGTCAGCAGCTCACGAAGGTCCAGCGCTAAACGTTTTTTCATTTCACCTGCAGAGCAGCGCAAAGGCTTTATCGCCTGTACACTTTGAATTGCATTGTGGGTAATGATTCCGTAAATATTCAATTTAAGATTACATTTAAATGTGAAATTGTTTTGGGACATTTAGAGCTGGTTTCACATTTATGTAACATGCCTTAGATAAAACATGGTATGCATTTTGAGACCAAATTAAGGCACTGATATTTTTCAAGGTCAGTCAGAGCTGGTTACTTTTATTGAAACGGCTCAGATTTAGATTTTAGTCTGAGATTAGGCTTAAGCCTTGTCTGTAAAACCGTGGGTTATGATTGTGAATTCATTTTTAAGCATATAGCACTTAAAATTATATATTTTAATGTTTTATTTTTAATCTGTTGGATAAATTGGCTAATAGGACATCAGTTTCATTCAATTAATAATTGTGCGCAGTTGCGTATGATGATTTGAGATGACAAAAAAAAAAATCCTTATTTATCAATCTATTTATTATATAAGTATATACTGTATGTACACTATTAATTTGAATTCCGATTTTAAATATTTTAGTTTTAGCATAATTTAAAATGATTTATTTTAGTGCGTTTTTGTTGATTTAGGGTTTAAATTGTGGATAGATAGTTTGGGTTGGTTAAGTGATGTTGGTTAAAGGTAAAAATAATAGTGATGTGCATGATATGATTTTAAATTGTTTAACCAGATTCTATTTCTGCGGTTCATTATCCACTGCCAGGTGCCATGCATATCCAGCTAAAAGAGTTTTGTCTTGAATAAGATTTAAAAGCATTAATAAGATCTTTTAGCATGTGTGGTTGTTGCTCTTGACCTCTGTGTTTGTTGATCTCTGGAAACCTGAGGGCAGTGTGATGGACTTCCGATTTAAAATGATCAACACAATCCTCTATGAAATGTGGTCAGTCCTTGAATATTTCCGTCAGTGAATCTGTAGGTTCTCATCATGAATCTGGATCCGTTGTCAGGCTGTTGCTTTAGTCGGATCTTTCCTGCTCAAGCTGAGCTGAATTTCAATGAGAGCGTGACTGACTCCCGCTGACTGCAATTCTGTGCTGCCAAGATTAATGGCTGGATTACATTTTATGTTCATTTGGAGCCTTATTTTGTTTTTCGAGGAATCTTTCACACATTTAGTCTCAGTTTTAGGCTGTAATTGTAGTTGTTTATACTGTAATAAATAAATGTTTTCATGAAAAATGTATACAAACATGCATTAATAATAAATGCAACAGCTTAAGAAATAATTTTAATAATAATTTGTAATATCTATCTATCTATCTATCTATCTATCTATCTATCTATCTATCTATCTATCTATCTATCTATCTATCTATC
>JAUMHQ010000044.1:17248549-17270271 GCA_032361165.1 Enteromius paludinosus | reverse complement strand
TCTATCTATCTATCTATCTATCTATCTATCTATCTATCATCTATCTATCTATCTATCTATCTATCTATCTATCTATCAAAAAGCTCCTCTCTAAAGTTCCTATTTATTAATTTAAAAATAAAAAAGGCAAATCACATCAAAATGACTAAATCTTTACCTTAAGGGAAAACAGAAAATATAAAAAATAAAATCTAATTTAAATCCTTAATAAAAATGTATTTAAAAAAAAAAGTGCTTTTAAAAAAAATGCTAAAATAAACAAATAGGTAAAAATGAGTAATGGTAATAAACCATACATAGTTAAAAACAATGATATAAAACTGCAAATTAAAATGAAACCAGAAAATATTAAATAAAATCTAATGAATACAAATTAATACAAATGACATAAACACACAAAATTAATGAAACTAAAATTAAATTTAAATTAAAAAGACAAAACACTTCTCTAATAGTATATAAATCATGCTGAAATAATAACATTGGGTTGTATATGGAATAATTCACAATATTTTCAATAATGACTTTACTGTAATATTTTCATGTTACTCCTAACCAGGATGCAAACTGCCTTTTTTGTGACTCTTTGCATTGCATTGTGGGTAATAGTGTTTACATTTATTTCATTGTAACTATAAGGACACTATATAGGGAATACAATTGTAGACTCAAACACTACAGAATGGCCTGTGCGTTGTGTAGCAAGTCTGAATGGATTGTCAGAAGTAGAGAATGAGAAGGAGGTGAGATCTGAGCTCCTCTGTGACGCAGGAGTCCTTCTGATTCATGCAAGCGCTTTGTAACAATGCATTTCCAAACAACAGTGCAGCGAAAAGCATCCAGCTATGCTGCGATATAAATAGCGTGTTTGTCTGAGCCAGATGTGAAGGTCCGCAATAACGAGCAGCTGCTGAAGCCGTCTCGTTTTCCTCTGATAATGTTTTGAGCTTTAATTGCGCTGCAGCAGAAGAACAGCGAGGCTGGACTGAGCGATGCAAACATCTGGATCCAATGAAAGTAACACGTGGAGCCCAGAAAGGGAGGGACACAGCTACTGTACCACATCCACCGCCTGCTCTCCGATGATACTGATTATTCTGCTTCCCATAATGCCTCTGTTTTGCTCTTTCTGGAGCCAGTCCTGTGCTGCTTACTGAGACGAGACTTAAGCATCAGAATGACTGAGACAAAGGTTTTCACTCAGCTCTAGATCTTTAATAACTTCACCGTCTCTAAGCATACTTCTGCTAACCACAGGCGAATGTGTCACGTCGCAGGCATGTCTGGATTTATTCACGACCGCCTGCTCCTTCCCACATCTTCAGGACGCATCCTGACTGTACAGCTGTCTGAGGCTAAATCAGGATTTATCACCTCTTTTCTTTAGGTTAAAGCACTCTGTGTTTCTTCAGCTTTAGGCACAAAGGTGTTTGTGTTTGAAGTCCGTGTGAAGTGGAGTTCACAGCTTGTGTTGGGGTGCATATAAAACAGCCCCATTTTGGTCACTGGCCAGTTTATTTACTACTTTATTTTTAGCCGCTCAAGCTAAATTAAAAACAAAAACCCTAGTGTATATTTAATAGTGTTATTAAAATGGTGCGGTTTAAGAGTTGAGTCTCCTCTTCTCACTACGGCTGCATTTATTTGATAAAAAATACAGTAAAATTTGTAATATTGTGAAATATTATTACAATTTAAAATGACTGCTTTCTATGTGAGTATATTGTAAAATGTAATTTATTATTGTGATCAAAGCTGTATTTTCAGCATCATTACTCCAGTCTTCAGTGTCACATGACCCTTCAGTATTTTGGAAACTGATGCATTTTATTTTTCAGGATTCACAGATGAATAGAAACTCCCAACATTTGAACAATAGTCATTTTTCTTACTTGTACTCGGTACATAAGTCTTTTGCTAAACACAAAAGAAGAGAACCAAACAGATACTGTGAACACAAATAGATAAAAAATACTATGGAAGTCAATGGCTACCGTCAAGTGTTTGGTTACCAACATCAAAAATCTAAATACAATATCTTCAAAATCTCTTCTTTTGTGTTCCACAGAACAAACTTGAGGTTGAGTCAGTGACAGAGTTGTAGTTTATTGGGTGAACTGTCACTTTAATAACGAGGTTTAGTTTCATACTGGCTCTCTGTGTTCATCACAATGGCGTTTGTGTTTAAGGGCCATGTATTTCTGCTCTGCTCTTCATCCTTATCTGAGCTCGTGTTTCAAAGCAAACAGCTCCAGAGATCTCATGACATCAGCTGTTTACACTAGAGGTCAGATTCACATCGGCCCCTGTGTGACCCGTCTCGGCCCCTGAGCTGATGCAGGTGGAGGGCTCTGGGGCCGTGTGTTTGTGGAGCTCTTCTGCTGGAGGAGGAGGAGGTGCTGAGGGAAAATATCCTTGTGAACCTCTCTAGCATGAATTGCGACTTCTATTTTTATTTTATGTGCCTTTTAAACCGTTATTTAGCCTTTTACGTGGTTCATGTGGTGAAACTGATTCATTGGGAAAATGGTTCTCTTGAGTTTGTTTGCGATGTATAAAATGGATCCGTTGGGAGTTCTTCTGCTTTTTTTTAGCACCAGTGTAATCTCACATGACCAAAGTGTAAAATCAGATTATATATATGTATTAATATTGTATAGTACCTTCTACCTATCTAGAACATTTCTTATATTTTTCTTATATTTGTATATAATTTAGTTTTTACTAAATATGAATTTTATATTTATAATTGTTTTTCTTCTCACATTTATTTAATTTCTAGCTTAATTTTAAATCTAAACCTATTTTTGCTATATAGAATTATATGTTTACATTAATAAAAATTTATTAATATTTCATAGCTTCTATTTTCGTTGTGTATTCAGTTTGTCTTATTTATTGTAGTTTTTGTAATTTAATTCAGTAGTTTTATTTTTAATTGTTTCAGTGGTTTTAATGTGGTTTTGTCACAGCATCACTTTATACCTACTTATATACTTTTTACTTTATATATATATCTTTATCTTTATCTTTATTTTAAACTTATATTTTTGTTTGAACTTCAACTTATTTCATTTGAGTAAATCAGTTTTATTATTTATTAATATTTATATGTTAGTAAAGTGAAGTTACTTTTGTTTTTTATTATAAATGTTTTGTCATTTTAAATAAAAAAAATTCTATTTGAACAAATTATTTTATTTCAGCATTTTGTGTAGTATTAATATTATTTTCATTAATGAGAATTATTTTTGTTATCGATTCTGTTTGTAATCAAAGTAATATTTGTGTTTTATCACGACTTTAAATCAAGTGCTGCCGCCGGGAATGATGGGAAGTGAAGATCTGAGAAACAGTATAAAATAATTAAACGATAATATTCAGAATGAAATGGTAATTAATGCCGGCAGCTTCTGTAACTGATGTTTGTAGTGTTTTCTCACTGCTACGATCTGCTCTGTTTTTGACCTCTGTGATCGTCTCTTATCATACACGCAGACGGGAGCGTAACATGCTAAACATCTTTCATGTGGTCCTGAGAGACTCTGGGAGGGGTTGTCCTGCCGTTACTGTAAACACACACACACACACACACACACACACACACTCATTTATCAGCCCTATCGGAGCCCCTCCATGTATTAAACGAGCGCCTGCCTCCTGAACTCAACTGGAGCGTTACCTCGGCTGGTTTCACTGGACGTGAGCTGGCAGACGCGGGCCGTTTTGTTTGGCAGGGGTTAGGGGTGATGAAATCCAGAGAAGTATTAAAGAGCTGTGGCGTGTTTGCTCAGGTTTAGCCTCGACCTGCTTTAAGCTGCTCACTGCTGAAGAACCAGACCTACAGCACATATCAAACCAGTCCGAAGACTTAAAAAAAAAAAGATTATTATTATTAATTGTTATATATTATTTTAATAACAATAATTTTATTTTATAATTGTATATTTTATCATTATTAATAGCTTACATTTTAAAATAGCTTTAAATTAACACATTTACATGCATGATGTGCATTTTAATGTTTTAGGTTATTTTATAATTATAGTCTTATTATTATTATTATTATTATTTATTAACTCTATATACATATATTTATTTACTTATTGCTTTATATATTATTTATTGTTTCCATGAGGTACATGTGACGTTACAAGATGTTCTTTTCTCTAATTTTCTCTCAAATTTTTTGGTTATCAGTGCTTCATAATTCCTAATAGGAAATTCCCACTAGGATCATTTTGCAAATGAAAACAGTAATGCTGTGCTCGTTTCTTTATTATTGGTTTTGGCTGTTGTGTGTGTGTGTGTGTGTGTGTGTGTGAGCTCATGGGTCACAGCAGCAAGCGTCTTGTTAAAACTGTAGTGACATGGATGTGTTTGTTTCCCGGTGGATGTGTTTGACACACACTCTCTCTGGCTGCTGTTGTTCAGTGTTTGCAGACACGTTTACTGTAATCATACATTTGACTGAAGTCTTTGTTCCTGCCGCAGCATCAATAGAAACCGAGACGCTTGATGTTGAAGTGAGGTTTGCAGCCTGTTTTATGAGTGAAACATGATATTCATTTGAACGTGATTCCTCAGCGTTAGAATAAAAGCTTACACAGGTGCATCAGATGAACTGCTGTGTGTCTAAAAGTGATGTTCTTCTCTGTTTGGACAGCAACGGGCTCCAGGGAAGGTGCTGTTTGACCTGGTTTGTGCTCACCTGAACCTTATCGAGGGAGATTACTTCGGTTTGGAGTATCAGGACCAGCGTAAAATGACCGTGAGCAACACTTCTGATGTCAATATGTGAAACTTTATAAACTGTTTTCAGGTGCTAATGTTCTTAGTGTAAGAGGAGTAACATGTGTTACAGAAATTCTTGACAAGAAAAAACACACAATAATTATTAAGGATGTTCCAAACATTTGGCTGAAAATTATGGTGTCACATATTCCTTGTTTGACCGAAATGAAAGGCATTTATGTATCATGGATAAGTCAATGCATTGTAAGAACTTAGGGAACTTTTTTAAGAGGAAAGTTAATTGTAAATGTAAGTGTTTGTGTTCTCTCACTGCTGCATTAACAAATAGCATCTGACGTGTGTTTGGTTTGACTCTTCTCTCAGGTCTGGCTGGATCTTCTGAAGCCCATTCTTAAGCAAATCAGACGTACGTATCCGAGTATATCCGTAGTGAGTTGATCTGGTGAACGTGAGCACCAGACGATCTGATCTGACAGCATGTCATCGTGTTTGTGTTTCTGCAGGACCCAAGAACACCATCCTGCGCTTCGTGGTGAAGTTCTTCCCTCCCGATCACACACAGCTGCTGGAAGAGCTCACCAGGTGCCGTTTGTCCTCTTCATTTACACTCTTTTACATTACTAACACTGCTTATCACTTGTGTGTTCAAATCATTTAGAAATTAATAAATAACTGTGTGTGTTTATATCCTGTAGCATTAATATTAATAATCATGATTGGCTATTATATAAGTGTGTGTGTGTATGATGACATGGGTATGACATAGGTATTACAATATGAAGGTGATTTATATGAGGACATTTTCAGTGTCCCCGTAATTCAAAAAACATTCTAAATAGTGTTTTTTTGAAAATCTAAACAGTTTCCTGTAAGGGGTAGGTTTAGGTGTAGGGTCAGTGTAGGACAATACCACATACAGTCTCTACAGTATAAACATCATTACACCTATGGAGAGACCCCATAAACCACTAAAACCAACGTATGTGTGTGTGTGTGTGTGTGTGTGTGTGTGTGAATATATATGATTCAGACGTGACTCAGCCCTAAATTTAATGTTAGAACTGTGTTTTTAACTACATTGTGAAATGAGTTGTCATTTATTTGTTCTGAATAATCTTCAGGTTTCAAATAACATGGTATATAATCAAACGGGATGAAATACTGTTTATCTGTAATTTACTGAATGAAAAAGGTAGAATTAATCAGACATTCTACATATAAATGAAATCCGGTAATACATATTCTCTTGGAATTAATTTAAAATAACAAATAATGAAAAGAAACCACTAGTTTAAGACTTATTAATATTAATATCAATTGGAAGAAAATACATATGTTAAGTCTATCATGTTCAGTTTTATTTGAATAATTAGATTTATTTTTTATTAGTGCTGTCAAATGATTAATCGTGATTAATCGCATCCAAAATATAAGTTTTTCTTTAAAATGTTTATGCGTTTATGCTGTGTTTGTTTATTATGTTTATATAAAACACTCACATACAGTTTACATTTCATTTTTTTACATTTATACATTTATTTTCTTAAATTTGATATTATATCTAAATATATTTAATGTATGAACATAACATATTTTCATTAAATATATACATTTGTATTTATATATACTTAATAAATATACACAGCACATACAAACATATGCAAAGAAAAATGTTTATTTTGGATGTGATTAATCGCGATTAATCCTTTGACAGCACTATTTTTTAAATATTTAAATTTAAATTTGAAATTCGAACTGAAACTTATTGATTGGAGGGTTATCAATCATTTGTTATGAATAATCTTAATATGCATATATAACAAAGAAAATGATTAGAGATGAAGTACCTTTAATTTGTGAAATATTCTACAAAATAAAACATCTAAACTATGCATATATTAAGAAATGTAAAAATATATTTAATGCATTTTATATTTATTTTGAAAACTGTATGAGCAATTTGATTTATTTACAAAATTATTTAATTAGAAATGTCTGTTTATATAGTGCTACCATAAAGTTACTATGACATAATTGTGTGATGTTCATAGTGTACGTTACCCAATTTTGTTCTATTAATAAAGGTAAATATTACAAGTAATTCTCAGTTAGCATTGTAATAAATAACCCTTCAGAACATGAACGTTGGAGACATTTATTCAGTTTGTTTGTAATGTGGCCTCAATCACTCAGTATGAATGCAGAGCATCTGCTGTAGAAGGTGAATGAAGTGGCCTGTAAATCATGCAAGAGCTTTCAGTTGCTGTAATGTCCCTAACAAATGACTTATTCATGGCCGAAGTGCGTGTTAATATTCCTCGGCTGATTGTGTGGACACGCCGCTGCCTGACAAGCGTAATGAATTTTACAACACGTCCACCGTCAGAATGACTGGTGGCACATTTCCCTGCTGGCTTCAGAGAGTCAGGCATCATTCAGGAGAGGAAATCTGAGGCAGAATAAGACCGTGTTGGGTCTCCCAGGAGTCTCTGTGTTTTCTCTTTTTGTTCTGGTTGGACCGTCAGTAGCTGCTGGCAGCAGAGAAAGAGCTCCTGATTTTCCTGTGATGGCTGTGTATTATATTACTGCCAAACCTGAAGCGTTCGGCCAAGGACATTTTGCCTTTGCAAAACACTTCAAGCTGTACAAATCTTTTTGATGGATTGTGTCAACATAGCTGATAGCCTGATAGCACATTTTGGAAATTGGTTACAAAACCCACTGCATGAATTGAAGAGAACGGATTATGCTTGATTTTAATGTATTTTTTAAAAAGTTTTTAAAACTGTTTTTAGAGTGTTGCATTAGGATGATCCAGGGTTATTGTAGTTAACAAATGCTTAAATCAATGTGCTTGAAATAAAATAAATGTTCACTGAAAAAAAAATCTGAATTTTTTTCTCAGTTAATTGTCAAGGTAACAGTTTTATTTTGTGTAACTTGTTGTCCTAAAATAATGAAAACTGAAATAAAAAAGCAATAATAACCATATCAACAAAATCTATGACAAAACAGTTAACTACAGAGAATATAAAAATAACTCAAAATAGTAATAAAATTCTTCTCAATGATACTAAAGTAGCACTGGTCTTATTTATATACCATTATAGTATTTCTTCATATTTTATTTAGCCTTTAATTTGACCTTTTAGTTTATTTGTTTTATTAATTTATTCAATTCATAATTTATTATTAATTATTTGTGTGTATTTTTAGTTCTTCAAATTAAACTTATTCTAGTTTTGCATGTTTAAACCTAATATTTATATTTAATTTAATCTTAATTTCAGTTGTAGTAAGCATTTTTAATAGTTGAATAGTTTGTTTTTTTCACTAATTTTTGGCACCACTCAAGGTATAAATGATTCCATATTTATTTTAGCTGGAAATGCCATTAAAATAGCTTGTATTACACAACCTTTTTTTTTTCTTTTAATAATCCAGTGAATTGAGTTCTTCACTTCTTCATCAAATTCTTCATTTGATGCCGATTCATCTACTTGACGCCAAAAAGATTAGCATTTAAAACTACTTGCATTGTATGTTGTATGTAATATTTTATAAATAAATACAGAATCTAAAACACAGACGCTGGTTTCATTTAATTAAAAAAAGTAAAAAGTTTAAAGTTTAAAATAACTAGTATCATGTTTTGCGCTAAAGATATTTTTGAAGCTGTGCAAGTGAAAATGCAGACAATGGTCCGACTGGAAAATAAAAAGAAACATCCCTATTGTTAAGCTGTGAGCCCTGTTTGATCGCATAATCAACTGAATAATGATTTTATTGTGCTTGGCAGCAGCACAATAACAGATGGACATACTGCGAGAGAAACGCTGCCAAACTCAATCAGAGCGTCTCTTTATAGTTCACGACTGCACTTAGCGTCACGAGAAGATGCTGTTAAACCCAGACCAACCTTCAAACACAAGCCCTCTGCTCCGGAGCATGAAAATATTGAGTAAAAATGGACTTTTAACTAATAAATGTACCTAGTATTTTGTATGTGTCATTAGCGTCAGACTATTGAAATCGGTTGTGTAATTGTTGCACACGTTAAACTGCCTGTAATTCAGTCAATAAGCATCTGTCCCTGTATTGAAACCTTTCTGTCATTCTGATTCAGTCTCTCTTCTAAATTGCTCTAATTATTTCCCCACAGGTATCTTTTCGCCTTGCAGATCAAGCACGACCTGGCCTGTGGACGTTTGACCTGCAATGACAGCAGCGCCGCCCTGCTGGTGTCTCATATAGTGCAATGTAAGACATCCACGACCAGCACTAGAAGTGGGAATAATTGACTGGTTTGATGAATTTGGCACAAGAATCATAGGTCAAGAATTGTAGTTAGGACTATAAAGGCATTGAACAAACAGAATTATGCAGTGCTTGTAAGTATGTTATTCTTGTAAACTAGTCTTTGTCGAGTTGACGCTACAGCAGAATTCCTGAAGGATTATTTGAATGACAGCGCTGTCATCGAGCGGACGGATTGGATTATACTTCATGTTGTGGCTCATGCAGAACCATGTTCAGATCATGTCAAACACGCTTTGCTTCTACATCACTACTTCACAGACTGGTCAGTTGCTATGGAAACCGCTGCTGAGGATGCTGCAGAGCATCCGTAATAAAATCAAGAGACTGACCAGTGGTACAGACCACATTTTTCTAAATAAGCTTTCCATTGATTGATAGTTTGTTAGGATAGGACGATATTTGGCTGAGATACAACTATTAGAAAATCTGGAATCTGCAATACATATTACTAATCAAAATGAAAGGTTTGATATATTTTCAGCAGGAAATCTTCATGGACGATTGTCTTTACTTAATATCCTAATGATTTGTGGCATGAAAGAGAAATCTATCATTTGGACCCATACAATGTATTTTTGGCCACTGCTATAAATATACCCCAGCGAATTGAGACAGGTTTTGAGGTCCAGTGTCACATTTTTGTATTGAGATCAGCATGGTAAAAGTAGAAAACATAATCTTAATCTGCAATACATTTCACTTATTTTATGCGCCTACACACACAATGTTATGCAAGTCAAAAAAGTTAGTATTGCACACTCTTACACTGATATCATAGATGCATAAAATTGTCTCTGTTTCTATGGTTGCAGCTGAGATTGGAGACTTTGACGAGGTGCAGTGCAAACAACATCTACTCAACAACAAATACATTCCTGAGCAGGATGCACTGATGGACAAGATCATCGAATACCATCGGAAACACGGGTGAGTGTAACATCATGACTCCAAGTCAAATCAGACCCATTATTTGGTTTAAAGGATGCTTGGATTAATATGCAATATAGTCCAGCTCAGAGCAACCATAATATCAGATGGTGTAAGCGTTAAATGATGAGTATGCTTTTTATTGCCACTCATGTTTAGCCAAATGGTCCTATCTTTGTAGCTTTGCTAATTAAACACACTGTTCAGGGAGTTGGTCGCTGTGTACAATTTGTACATTGCTTTGACATTTAAAGTTCAGACCATTTTTATAATTTAGAAAATGCCAGTAAACTGTGTGATATTTATCAGTGAACAGATTTCATCAGCAATTATGAGCAATTACAAGAGTTCAGGTCCTGTATGTTGATTCTGATATGTCGTTTAAGGTGGTGATTATTAAGCGTATTACTTACAAACTCTTACAAAAAGTGTGGCTTAATTTGATATGATATAACCCTTCGACAGCGGGCAAACACCAGCTGTATCGGACTACCAGCTTTTGGAGATCGCAAGGAGACTTGAGATGTATGGAGTGCGTCTTCATCCCGCTAAAGATCGCGAGGGTACGAAGCTTAGCCTCGCCGTGGCCCATTCTGGTGTGCTGGTCTTTCAGGTAAGTTACAGGTGTTTTTCTAAATGAAGAAGGGTATTACGGTCACTATATTGGGTCATCCTAGAGCAAAGCTTTCTTGTTCTTAAATGGATTATGTTGTGGTTTTTATTGCATTAAATTGTTCCTAAATGCACTTTTATGCTTGACTTCTAAAGGGACACACCAAAATAAATGCTTTCAACTGGTCTAAAGTCCGCAAGCTGAGCTTCAAAAGGAAGCGCTTTCTTATAAAACTACGACCTGACTTAAACGTAAGTGCTCCCTTGAATGTTTTATAATAATATTCAAATGTCTCCATTTTGTCCTGTAGTTTATGGATCAATAAAAAGATTAAATGTTCTGTTTCTGCTCTCGTAGCAGAGTAACTGTCAGGATACTCTGGAGTTTATGATGGGAAGCAGGGACTGCTGCAAGGTGTTTTGGAAAATTTGTGTGGAGTATCATGCCTTTTTCCGCCTGTTCGAAGAACCCAAACCCAAGCCCAAACCGGTTTTGTTCACCAGGGGTTCATCTTTCAGGTTCAGGTAATAACATGTGCACTTAAAGTCAATTAAATAGTGTCTCCACTATCACCAGAAATTAAATTTACCACTAAGTGAGACGTCTTACCTCTGTAACTTGTAGTTCCGCAAGTTTTTGCTAAATAATCACAGTGAAAGTAGGTCTCAGATCTTGCCAGATGGTTAATGTTTTGATGTGCGTGTGTTTTGCTTCTCTCTTTTCTGAATCGCATGTCATCTGTCATGTTTTGCTTCATTAGTGGCCGCACACAAAGGCAGGTGATTGATTATGTAAAGGACACTGAATTCAAAAAGGTTCCTTTTGAAAGGTGAGTTTTCTCTGTTGACCTTTTTCTAAATGTCACTACCTTTTCTGCTGCATTTAATTTCCCTCCAAAACAGTCAACACACCACTTATATATTTCCCAAGAACCTTTATTGAGATAAGTAAAATTTTGCATCCATAACCACCATGTTTTATGTACATGCCACTTAATTGCTCTTTTATCCAAATGACATTCAGATAGACTCATCCATATTCCATTCCAATCTTTGTTTTCACCTGGTCTATGCTGAAATATGTCATATGCTACACCCTAAAAATCACCTAGCAAACTATCCAGAAGTTCCTAGAAACTACTTAGCAGATCCGCCAAAATATCCTAGAACAATCTTAGCGGAAATCATCCAAAAAATACTAGAAAGCACCTATCAATGTTTTGGAAATAGCCCAAAACATGCTTCAAACCATCTAGAAATGACCTAGAAACCATCTAGGAATGTCTTAGAAATCACCAAAAGCATCATAGAAACCACCTGCTGTAGCAACACACTAAAACCACATAGCAATGGCCTTGAAACTATCCAGAAATCTTTAGAAATCTCCTAGCATGTCACCCAAAATATCCTAAAAATCACCCAAAAGCAAAGGCAATGCCTTGGAAACCACTGAAAACATTCTAGAAACTTCCTAGCAACACCCTTGAAACCACTTATAAATGCTTCAGAAATCACTCAAAGCATCCCAGAAACCACCTACCAGGAATTAGCTCATTCTAGAAAGCATGTAGCAGGAATTCATCCAAAGCATCCTAGAAAGCAACTACCAATGCCCAACCCTGGAAACAACTCTTAACATCCTAGAAACCATGTAGAAATGCCCTAAACCCATAGAAACCATAGAAACCACCAAACCATGGCCTAGGAATGACCCAAAATACAATAGAAGCCACCTTGAAATCAAACCACTTACACTTAAGTTCACCACTTCACTCTTAACATCATGCAGCATCAATCATTCTAGTCAACTAGCAGCTGTCAAGGTCTTTTCATTATCATACAGTAACCCAATCAGCCAACACCCATAAATTTTGAACCTAGTGAAGAGATCCCCTTGGATAAACTCCTTGCTAATCATTTCCAATCTTCCATCCTCAGAAAACACAGTAAAATCCAGTCCAACAGCGGCCTTTCTCCATTCCCACCCAGGCTGTGTGTCGAGGGTCAAGAAGAGGTGAGTGTAATCTATCTTAGTGTACTGTACAAACACAGAAGGAATGCATTAAAATATCCCATATTATGCAAGCTTAAAGTTAACATCAGAATCAGCTCCAATTACTTTCTAAATACACATATCTGGTCTTATCTTCAATGAATCATCAGTCCACCTTTGTGCAAAGCAAAAAGCCTTAAAACGTTTTCCACTATAATATCCTAATTTGTTCCACCTCTGGGAACTTTCATTCATTGCTTCATTTGTGGAATAGAACTCCCAAGTAGATTGGGTCTGCATTTTCTTGTTGACTTTAAAGTGCCAGTGTTAAAGGAAAAAAAGACTAATTTTCCAACTCCCCAAGACAGTTTTACAGTTTTCAAACCCATTCAGCCGATCTCCTATTCTGGCGGTAGCACTTTTAGCCCAGCTTAGCCTAGATCATTGAATCTCATTAGACCGTTATCATCTCTCTTAAAACTTAACACTTCTGTAGTTACATCACATACTGTACTAAGACAGATGGAAAATGAAAACTCTGGATTTTCTAGGCCGTTATGGCTAGGAACTATATTCTCATTCCAGCGCAATAATCAAGTTACGCAATGATATTATTGTCAATCTAAGTACATGATGTAACTACAGAGGAGTGGAGGTTTAATTGGGATAATAATCAAAACTCTTTGGTCATTTTTGAGGGAGGGATGCTAGTGGTCTAATCAGATTCAATGATCTATACTAAGCTGTGCTAAAAGTGCTACTGCCAGACCTGGAGATCGGCTTAATGGATTCAAAAAAGGTTAAAACTTGACTGCTTAACCCTTGGGGAGTTGGAAAATTAGCCCTTTTTTAAGTGGAGTGTTCCTTTAATCTATTGCATTCTACATGTTGCAGAGGAATGTCAGTGCTTCAGGACACCAAGCGGACTCACCTGTTGGGCGAACCCAAGTGACTGTTGAAAACCCAGCTCTTCAGCGTTACACTGGGAGCCTAACCTCACAGACCAACGGATGCCGGAATGGGACCCACGATGAGGCGGATGCTCGATTAAAGCCATCCCCGTCCAAGCAGCAGGCCGAGCATCCGAGCACAGGTCTAGCATCGCATGCTACCAAGGGTAGCAGCTCCTCGATACCTTACATTGACTGCAGTGACATAGATAGCGAATATGATGTGGTCAAAGGCCGCGTCACTAGGTCTCACTCCCACACACATGACAATGATGAGGTTGAGCCAAACGGCCACAGTGCGGGCAAGAGTAATGGTTATGGAAATGGTCACCACAATGGACAAGGTGCAAGCAAGTCTAGATTCCGGGACTCTCCTTTGACCAACCATCGGTTGGGTCAGAGTTCAGATACCTTCAACGGTAGTCAATTGTCTAATGGGTCGTTTTGTGGTAACGGATCACGACGTGCTCTGCCCCTGAGTAGTACCTTGGTGGATGAATTGTTTCAAGGTATGGACAGACGTGGTCTGGTGGCACCTTCAGGTCATCTAGTTGGTTCCCGGAGTGCAAACTGCAGCCCAGTGTTAAGCAGTTTTCACAAAACCAGCTCCCTGAACCATCCAGAGCAGATTGGCTATAGCGGTCATCGCCGTTGGGATGATGGTAGTCATTACCTTACCAATGGCCGATCTGGGAATGAGCCTCAACATTATGGGAGCTACTCCCCAATTGTTAATCGATCTCCGCATTTGCAGAAACTCCAGAACGGCATGCGCAACCGTTCTGACACTGATCCCATGATTTTGAGCCAGTTAAGTTCAACCCCGGCCAAAGAAGCTCGATCAGCTGTCTCAAGGGCTGAACGTATGGCCGCCCTTGAGCGCCGTGTGGCTGCTAATGGGCAAGGAATGTCTAGCCAAGCTAGATCCAGCAATGTCCAGAGACTCTATGGAAGCAATCTGAGTGCTAATGAAAATAGCAGCCCAGTCCATATGATTGATGGTTCCACTAGTAGTGGAACGGAGTCGAGTGATACTGAGTCAGATGCAGGCAGTAACTCTTACGTTCAGCCCCTAGTCTTTGGAAACCCTGGGGCGGCTAATTCCTCTCCTATGCCCCGAAGCAAGTTCTCATTTGGAAGTCTCCAACTGGAGGACGAGGGTCAAGGAGGAGACAATGGCTATAGTTATCCCATCAATGAAGAGGTTGGGGCGCAATTCTTCAACTGCTAGAGAATATGAAGAGCGCCGGGTTATTTTTTGACTGTATATCCGTTTTACAACCTGGAGGCCCAGTGCAAGGTACTTAAAGGTGCATTGTATAGTTTGTGTGCCATTATTGACACCAAGACATGGCATATCCTGGCATAGCATTAACCAATTGTGCTTTGGGGCACGATTAACTGCAGATATGGGCAGTGTTTGGGAATTACTTTTGGTGGCACTAGTTGAGCAAGGATTAAAACATTAACAAGAATAGCTGTGATTGTAATTTTGCAGTGTTTGGAAGAAATATTTTAATTCTTCAAATGTAGGTACAATTCATATCTGTTACTCTTAGAGGATTAACTTCAGGTTGAAGAGGAATTGAAGGTCGTTCTGCAAAGTGCCATGTCTGTAAATGTAGAGAATGAAATCTATTTACGATTGCTAAAAAAGGTTGCCCATATTACTGCTAACCAGTTGACTACTCACATTGCCAAAAGTGTGGAAGATATCTTTTTCATTCGTGTAGTTAGAAAGAATTACAAACATACATAAAGATACCATGCCTTCACTCAACCATAAATACCTTTCTGTTAGTCAAAGCTTACAGAAGCTAATGTCTTTATGCACTAGCAATGGGATATTGCTAAAATAGTGGCGATATGACAACAAATGTCCGAGATATAAATGTTTTGAGAGTGTCACTGCTGGATAGCATTGACGATTTGTCACAGCCAGGCTAGCTAGTTCTTCTGATTTTCTGATTGATAACTTTTTGTATAAACTTGAACTAAGCTTGTCATAAACGCATCATACTGGTTGGATGTGCTGTAAATTAGATAAAGTAAGAGGTTGTGTAGACATAACTTGTTTTTATCGTGTGCATCAAAGATTTTCACCCAACCATGATGGCTTCATGCTAGCTTTGTTATTGTTGTTTTTTCCGAACTGGTTGAAGTTTCAAGTTCTATATCTTTTATGTTTCTACTTGGGGTGTGGAATGATCTGGTGGCATTGTCATGCTCGCTTGCCCATTTCTCAGCATGCATCACTCCTATAAAAATACAACATTATAAAGGCATCATTTTATTTGATTTTGTTTTGCTTTGCTGCTTAATTTCTTTTTTTCCTAAACAAACTGCTGTATCTCTGGCACGCCTCATCAATGTCATCTGTTTACGGTGCGTTTGCAATGCTTGATGTACACTTGATTTGTAAGTATGTTAACCTGTGCTCAGGTTGCATTGCTTTTAAGACTTCTCCTGCCCAATTTCAGCACTGTTCTAGCGGCATGTATCTCTGGAATGCTTCACCTTGTCTTTTTTCCCTTTCTCTTGGAAGCATGTCAACCTGTCCTTGTCTCAGCATAATGCTGGCCTGTCCTTTTCATTTGTGTAAAAGACTTTGCATTGACAGGGGACCATTAAAATGCAGTGGTCTTTTGAAATGGAGATGGATGTAGGTGAGAATTGGACAAACTGTGAGTAAGAAACTTTTGAAGCTCAGAATGTGAAGTCTAAAAAGATTAGGAAGGTTTTAAGAGCTGTCCTAAAATGTACTTGTGTTCAGTCTGAAGTTCTTGCATTTTTGCACTCTTGTTTTTTGCATATATTTTATTGGGTTCTGATGCATTAGGGAATGCATTTGCAATAAAATATATACATATGAATAAAAATAGAGCACACCTAGTTATTTTGAGGAATATTCTTTGCATGGCAATCTTACGTCAGTGAAAGGTTTTGGAAAGTGTTGGCAAAGCCATTGGCAAGACCACTGCAGTTTTTGGGTCCGTTACTCAAAAGTTGGGAATATTTATTAGAAAGCATCAGTTTTACGCCACTGCTGATATAAATGTATATAATCCTCACTTACCCCAGTGATCTGTAATTTATCATTGCCAGCGACCAAAGTAGTTCCTAGTTTTTTTGTAAAAGACACTAAAATGTGATTTTACTTGTAGGTTTCATTATCACACAAATACTGTAGCAGTATTGAATGATTCACTCTTTTTCAACCTGTGTTTTTTTTTTCAGTATGAAATGTTCCAGTTAAATTTGTGTAATAAATTGTAACTGTACTTTCTTAAAATACTCATAATTAACAGTGCAATCACTGTGGCACATATGCAAAATGATTAACCAAAATTTTATGTGTTTACAAACTGTCTGAAGTAGACCGTAGTAGACTAAATAACCAGATAAGCAATGGAAAGGTCACACCTGTGAGCCTTAGTATTCGTTTTCTTTTTAACTCTTCCTCCCTTTTGCAACCCTGTAGCACTTATAAATGGACTTTCTGAAGTCTCAAGGTTGTTAATTCTTTCTGTGCCTGTTCGCAGGTTCTGTACGATTGATGTCTGTTGGTTTTTTTACTACTCCAAGCTCTTTTCAGCACTCTTTTTTTCATTCTGGAACACTTTAACATTGTAAATGAATGTGTATTAGTAGCAATAAAACATGGTACTTGTGAAGCGGGACTCCAGACGTTTTCTCCGACGCCCGTAGTTGTTAGCACCTTGTTTGGTGGTAGAGTAGCCGTAGTCCTTTAGTCGTTTGTCTTGCATGTTTGCATGTGTGCGTGATGAGACCTTTGTCACCAGATTTGCGGCTCGGCCAGCGTCCTCAATAATGGCTGCGCTGTGGACACTCGGTGCATTTGAATTCGCATTGAATCCCGGTTCGCATGTCGCATCCCATTTGTGCCAAGGCATGGGACACGAAACGTTGTCGGGCAAGTATGTGAATGTACGTGTGTAGTGAATGTATAGTGGTCTAAAGATCTCCCCATCATCCAGGGAATGTGTTATGTGTCCCGGCAGTGTCCTCAGGCGGAAATCCCAGACTGGGATGGTATGACTCACTCATGTCTGGATCCCGATGTGGTGCTGTCATCCGTAGTCCATTTCCAAACACAATGTGTGTCGTGCAGCTTTACCCCGTGGCGATTGAGAATCTTTATAAGTAGTGTTAAGGATAAAAATGTCAAAACTACCCTGCAGAAAAGACTGTAAACCATGCAGTTTTTTGTTAAAGCTATTGACCAAGAAGTCTTGCTAGTGGGCATCTAAAATGCTAGCTCGTCACTTGATGCTTTTTTCAGTAGGGTAGTTTGACTGAATGATTTGAATGTGCCCTGTACCCTCGTACTTGATTGTATGTACTAAGTGCAGTAGGTCTCGCTAGTCTATTGATATTTGATAACTCATTACTTCAAGGCTTTAGCATGACCTGCTCGTTCTCCTCTAGGTCCAGTTTCCAGGAGCCCTCAGCACGGCGAGTCTCCGTCTGCAGGCCAGGTGATGGTGAACGGCCAGAAGCAGAGTCTCAGCCTTGGCCACAGTCCAGACGGACGACAGCCTTCGCCTCTCACCAGCCCTTTACTGACGGACGCCGGCTTCGTCCGCACAGACGACGAGGATGAGGTTCGGAGGAAGGTTTGTCTTTTGGAGAGGGAAGAATGTTGGGATTGGCAGCATGTGCTTGTAAAGACTGGCCTTGGAGGGTCACTTTGGCTGTTTACTGCTGTATTATGTAGCTAAAGTCATTAAGTCAAATTGTTGACTGTGGTAAGAATGCTATTTTGAACCTCGCCGATCACTGATCAGATCTTAGAGATCTAGAAAATCGAGAAAATGTTTAGGGTTTGCAGTTGCCAATCTTGAAGGGATTTTTCATCACTTACTCACACTTATATTGTTCCAAAATTATTTGAGTGTCTTCCTGCTCTTGAGCACAGAAGAAGAATAGCTGACGGTAGCCATGGACTTCTAAAGTATGAAAAATAGAATAAATAGGATGAAGTGTCAATGTCTGCCGTCAACATTTTTGGTTTGAACTGTCATTTTTACGCTGATATCTGGAGAGAAGTGTTTAGTTTAAAATCCTAAATGTGAAAGAGCTTACATATAGAATTTATTATTAATATAAAAATGTATAAAATGTTTACTATACGAATGAATATTAATTTCAATATTCAGTTTTATGAAAAAAAAAAAAATAATAATTGTTTACATAAAAGTTTATTTTAAAATTGCAATTCATCAAAGTATTTAATTTTTATTTTATAAAAAAATGTGTGTTGACATAGCATGTAAATATTAAAAATATATTTTATGTGTGTGTATATGTGTATGTATATATATATATATATATATATATATATATATAGCATATTATTCTTAAATTTTCTCTTCAAATTACATGAAAGCTCTCCAGAAAAATTAAGGTTACAGTGAGAAGTGGAAGGGCTGTGTTAAAAGAGTTTTGTCATCAGAAGTGCCACTGCGTTTTGGTCAAGTGTCTCTGTGGACGTCTCAGAATAGGAGACCTAGATAAACTCAACCCAAATTCCAGTCTATTTAGGGCAGATTATGTAGTGTCAGAGTGAAGCGGCTCAGTGAACAGTGAGAGTTTTACTTCACTGAGACGTCTGAGTGTGTGTGTGTGTGTGTGTGTGTGTGTGCGCGGATCGAGTTTGGCATAGATGTCGTCTGCTCATTTTCTACACTCAGTTGTTGGCATTTGGTTCAACAGAGCATTTTATTGAACTAAAACTTGCCTTGATTTTTATCTTTCTGATCCATTTCGATCATCAAAAAAAACATTAAAAGTAATAAATATTTGATTGGTTTTTGAATGCTTCGGTTTCATCCCTAAAAGCATCTCTAAAATATCTTCTTATATGTTTGTGAATTTATTTAATTGCACCTTCGTAAATTTTGTTTAATTTTAACTTTTATACAAAAGTTTTGTTTCTATAATATATTTGTGTGTACTGTGTATATCTATAAAGTACATGAAAATATGCAAATACCATATATTTTGAAAGTATTCACATTTATATATTCATGGAATTTATGTGTAAATATATACATAAACAACATATTGTTCTTAAATATATACTTTTGTGTGTGTACTCATATACAGAAGTACACAGTACACACGCTATGTACAACTATATACAGTGTATATATATATATAAATAAATACACATAAAATATTAATTTTATTAAAATTTTCCTTTCTTCCCCTCACAGAGGTTCCCGACTGATAAAGCGTACTTCATCGCCAAAGAGCTCCTGACCACAGAGAGGACGTATCTGAAAGATCTGGAGGTCATTACCATGGTAAGACTCAATCAATCTCATGCACTTGCTAAAGTACTTCTTAAAGTAAAGTACTGCTTGCTAAACACAACTTTTTTTTTTAGCGGTTGCTAGGGCATTGATAGGCTACTGCTTAGTTGTTTGGAGTAGTTAGGTGTTGCTTAGTCTCAGCCTCAGACGTCACGCCCACGGAGCGCTGGCTGACGTCAGTCTGAAGGTCTGGCCATGCGAGACTAGGTGTTGCTAGGCATTCTTTATGGTTGCTAATAGTTTGTAGTAGAAGTTAGGGCATTGTAAAGTTGTTGCAAAGACTGTGAGTACCATTGGTAAATGGTTACCAAGTTGGTTTTTATGGTTCTAATATGTTATAGGATAATGTTAGTTACTAGGGTGTTGCTAAGCAGTCGTTAGTGTTTCCTGGTGGTTGTTGCAGAGATTTTTGGGTGTTGGGTCGACTGTTTCTAGGACGATCTGGGGATTTTCTAGAGTAACTTACTAGGGTACCAAGGTTTCCTTCTTGTTGCTTGGGTGTTAATAAGTTGTTGTGAGAGTGTTTTGGGTAGTTGTTAGGGCATTGATAGACCGTTGATAGAGTGGTGTTAAAAGTTGATAGGTGGATGCTAAGTTTTCTAGCAGAATGTTTTAACATTTCTAGGATGCTCCGGGTAGTTTCCAGGGTGTTGCTAGGCAGTTGGTAACGTTTCCTGGTGGTTGTCAGGCTGTTGTACAGGTGCTTGGGGGGTTGTGTAAGGTCTTCCTAGATTGTTTCTAGGCTGATTTAGTTGCTTGCGAGGGCTTTCTAGGCTCTTCTGGATAATTGTTGCCAGGGGGTTGCTAAGGTTTGGTTTTTAAGATTTTTTTAATCAGGTGTAATAAGCAGTTCATAGGGTGTTCCGAATAGTTGCTACTGTAGGTGGTTACTAAGGTTTTTTGTTTTTGGTTGTTGTTTTTTATTATTTTGGTTGGTTTCTATGGTATTAAACTGTGTTCTGGGTTGTTGCTAGGTAGTTTCGTGTTATTCGTTATTCAATTAAATCCTTAAATATTGTAGTGTTTTTTTTACCTAAATTTTATTGAGTATGAATTCAGTTATTTTAATATTGTGATGTTTTTATCTAGTTACTGGAAGTTAAGAAGACTTTACACCAAATATAGAGTGTTTAGGAATGAGGTGTAGCCAAGCTGTTGTTCCTTTGCTGCCTGCCTCCTCCTGTCTGTACGTCTGCTTTGTAATGCATCTCTTTGATGTCTTACAAGGTAACGGAAAGAAGCAGCAGGGCGACACGTTTACACGTCTCATAAATATTTCCTTTTGGCTTCTGGATCTGAAGCTGCTGTTTGAATCCCAGACTGCCACACCCACCTGACTGCTCGCGTTATTACAGCTGCTTCTGTTCAACACTTTAGACGCCATAGAGATCTGCACTGCTAGTGAGCGAAGAGGCACCGTTAAGCCCAAAGTGTAGTTTTACGCGAATGCGATTGTTTGCAGATTGTGACGATATATATCCATATACAGGCTTTATCAAGTTCAAGACAGGGGCAGAACAACAGCAACCAGGTGTGGTGGAGGCAAACACCAGAGCAATCCGATGGGCAGAGCAGGGGTCGGACGAACGGCAAACAGTGTCCAGGAAAGGGCAAAAACAAAGGCAATAGTGCAAAGGCAGTAGGGTTGGGCAATGTCGACCGATTTGGCATCGTACGATGTCCAATGTGAAACATCGCGATGGACGATGGCATCATCGTCGTAGGCTGCGTTGGGGGTTGGGTGGGGTTATTAGTTGTAACTAAAACACCAAGCCCCGCCCCACGACTGACAAAAATAACAGTGTTCGCGCGAGCAGGTGAGAGAGG
>JAUMHQ010000044.1:17234749-17248449 GCA_032361165.1 Enteromius paludinosus | reverse complement strand
GTGCGCTCGCTTATTATTGGCATAGATTTGCCGCCATAGATTAAGTGTGTTTTTCGCGAGCTGGTTGCTGCTGCTGCAGGGCTGAGGATCGCAATGCCGGCTCAGCATCGTGATGTCTGTCGGCCATCAGCAATGGACGATGGCATCGTTTATCGACCCAACCCTAACAGGCAGAGTCGGCAACCATAAATCCACAAAACCGAAAATACGAGAAGGCTTACAATGGGAAGAACCACGATGATCGGGAACAAGACAAAGACCAAACAACCTTTAAATACAATACCTAATGACATAACGAGGGGGACGGACTATGGAAACAAACAAGCTGGGTGGAGACACAACAGAGTGGCATGGATACAGAGGGAGACACGTCATAATAAAAGTCCACCTACAGTAACACTACACAAGGGAAACACTGACAGACAACATAACACAGGCAGTATGTGGGATGCTAATTTTTTCACCAGAAAAGGATGCATGGACTGCACACATGATTTTGTACACACAGGTTGACTTTGAATTTGTTTTGCACTAGTCCATTTTTTTTCTCAAGGTGGCAGTACTAGCCATGGCCAATGTTTTTGCAGTAAAAAA
Organism: Enteromius paludinosus; assembly: GCA_032361165.1. Classification (NCBI taxonomy): domain Eukaryota; kingdom Metazoa; phylum Chordata; class Actinopteri; order Cypriniformes; family Cyprinidae; genus Enteromius; species Enteromius paludinosus. Next base: position 17,247,855 of record JAUMHQ010000044.1, on the reverse strand, counting down.
AACGAATTAAAAACAACAAAATGCATGCAACATGAAATAACCGTGACTTAATGCAACTAATATGCACTTCCTAGGGTGTTTAGGTTAATTAACACGTTTGCTAGTGGTTTCATTCGGTTGCTAGATGACAGTTATGGTTTTTAGGTGGTTGCTAGAGTGTTTTGCATAATTCCAAGAATGTTGCAAGATGGTTGCCTGTTATATATTTTTATTTTTTTGTAAAATCACAGTGGATGTAGAATCCAGGACTTGAGAATGAAGAGACAAAGAACCTTTGTTCGTGGATTCTTCTGTTATCACGTCACACAGTCTGTTTGAGACAGTCATCACACTGCCGATCTCTTCATGTTCGGCTCTGTATGAAGAGGTCTAATGGTTTTACAGCGTTTGATGTCATGTTTGAGGTGTTGATAAGAAACGATTGATGTGTTCCATAGACCGTAAAAGGCACGTATCATGGAAAACTGGTTTTGAAGAAGTGTTTAATGAGCTAGATGTATTCAAAGCAACTCATCCAGAACATGAATACTATAAAAATGTCTTGTTTTTCTTCTTTCCCTGTATGTTTTCAGTCCTTTCAGAAGTCTGTAGGGAAGGACGAAGCCATGCCGGACTCTTTGAGGAATCTTATATTTGACAATTTTGAACCAGTGTATAAATTCCACGAGACGTTCCTGAAGGACGTGGAGCAGCGCCTGGCTCAGTGGTGTGTATATCTGATGAACGCGTTTATAATGATAGAATGTGTGCAAACTGCTCCAACCATAACAGACACACTCCTCCATCTGTCATTCAGTGTTTTCGTACACCGTTTGATGCCTTTTCATTTGCTAGTCAAATAACAATTGCATTGCATCAGATCTTGTTAGCTGTAACATCACATGAAATTAACCTCACATGACTGAAATACCTGTCGTTACATAAAAGTGCATGTCAAGAACATGACCAGGCCATATTTAATCAGAACGCAGAACGTTATTTTCGTGGTTTTAAAATTCTCCTTTGTGTTGATAATATTGCATGGTTTGATGCCGGTTATCTGCTGTCCGCCTTCAGGCTGTATAAGTAGTTTAACTAGCATAACTAGCAAGTCTTGTTTATTTAAAAGGCTTCACAAATTATGTTTTGCTAGACAAGCAAAGATTAGATAATTCCTAAAATACTATGATAAGTATCATTTTATATGTTCAATTCAATTCAAATTTATTTGTATAGCACTTTTCATGATACATATCATTGCAAAGCAGCTTTACACCAAAGTAATGTTGTACAGTATATGTAGTAGTAGTTTGTACATATGGCATATATGTATCATATATTATATGCAAATGATAATCTATCCATCAATTATTGTATATGCCAAATGAATACTGTGCCATAAGAGACAGCTCATCTTGTTTAGAGAAATGCTGCTCAGAATAGAGCTGCAGTCTACACATGTTCTCCTCCAGTATAATGTGCTCAGACAGTAACTAATGGAGATCTGTGCGGCTGTATTGTTTAATGCTGCTCTGTGGGGAGCGGTTGAACCTGTGTTAGAGGACAGGATGATAAATGGAGGTTTTAGTGTGCTGTGGCTCTCAAGTGAGGAGCAGGGAACGGCTCAACAGCGTGACGGATGACGCGGACCTCATTGATGTTCAGGAGCTCAGAAAGTCTGTGTGCATCGATGTGCAACAGAGACATCTGCTGGACGACACGAGGACTTCAGTTCACCCAAAATTCAAACTCATTTTCTCTCATCAAGTTTAAATATGATTGACTGACTTTGTTCTGTCAAACAAAAATGGAGATGTTTAGCAGAATGTCCAAGCTGCACAATCAGTGGAAGTAAAGGTTCCAAAAAGAATTTAATCATTATGACTTCTACACAATATTCAAAGTCTTCTAAAGATGTACGAAAGACTTTTGTTAGAAACAAATCCAAATGCAAGTTGTTATTCAGCTTTCTAATCTCATTCAGGCTTGTGTTGAACCTTTTAAGAAACGTCATGTTGGCAATCTTTTATTAAATTATTACATATAATTAATTGCATATAATTAAATTATTATAATTATTACGTATAATTAAAAAATAAATTGAAAAAAAAAAATATACATATACATTTAAAATATATATAATTAATTAAAATATAAAATAAATATATATGTAATAAATAAATCTAATATATATTTCTAAAATACTGAAAATATTAATGTGATGATAATATAGTCTAATTATTATTATAAAGATGATATTTGAATGAATATTTTAATTTTGTTTGTTGTTCCCAGGGAAGGTAGGTCCAATGCGCACATCAAAGGAGACTACCAGCGCGTTGGAGACGTCATGCTGACGAATATCCAGGGTTTAAAGGTCAGAACATCTCTTTGATTTCACTGACATATTTTTTGATTTATACTACATCTGTTTTGTACCAGGGAGACGAGTGCATGAATGTTCATATTTACATGCATTTGCACTTAATGCACATTTTTCCCAACATGGGAAGAGCCGTTAGTCACAAAGCTGTCAGAAACAACTAATCTTTCTTAACTTAATTTTTCTGACTTTACTGACACTATAAGAAAGCTATCTGATTTTGTTACTTAAGCTACTTGCAATGCATTCCCCCCCAACACTGACACTACTATCACAATATTTTACACTTGTCTCATGAAAATGCTACGGTATTCTTAGAGTATCATGACAGATGTGCTGTTATGTGGATACAGAAGCTGATGGACTGTGTGTGACTGCTTTTGTTTGCTCAGCTGCTCATGGCTCATCTTCAGAAGCATTCGGAGGCGCTGCTGGAGCTGGAGCACCTGTGTCGCTCGTCCCGGAGGCTGGAGGGTCTGTGTCGAGACTTCGAGCTGCAGAAGGTGTGTTACCTGCCCCTCAACATCTTCTTCCTGCGCCCGCTGCACCGTCTCATGCACTACAAGCAGATCCTGGAGCGCCTGTGCAAACACTACCCACCGACACACGACGACTTCAGAGACACGCGAGGTACGTCAGCCTTCGTAGCAGGCATCACATTTGAAATGAGCTCATCTAGTGGATAAAAGTTTAATATTTTTAAACGTACAGTTTAAACATCTGTTCTAATGTGAATAAAATATTGGCTTTTAAGTCTTTTAGTTTTAATTTCATTCAAATGTTAAACATGTCCCAACATACAAGTACCAAGTAGTTAAGTCCACTCAATATGAATTTAGCTTCTTTAGCCTTCTCTCTCAGTTTCTGTATCTTCTCAAGATGCTTTGGTTCTGTTCCAGCTGCGCTTGCGGATATTTCTGAGATGGTCGTGCAGCTTCAAGGCACCCTCATCAAGATGGAGAACTTCCAGAAGCTTCTCGAGCTCAAGAAAGACCTCGCTGGCGTCGATAATCTCGCTGTTCCTGGACGGGTCAGTTCTGATGGGCTTGAAATCAGAAAGCTGAAGGAGTTTTTTAGAAATGTTCTTGTACGATGAGTTTTTGTCTGTTTTGGCAGGAGTTTATCAGGCTGGGTTGTCTCAGCAAACTCTCTGGAAAAGGTCTACAGCAGAGAATGTTCTTCCTGGTAAGAGCCGCTCGCTCTCTTATACTAGTGAAGTAGTACTAGACATCTGTTACAGCCAGACGGTTAGTTAGAGTTATAATCTGTTCAGGTTTTGCAGCATCCTTGAGCATCCTTGAATATTACTGTATTGTTTTGATTGCTATATGAAGTACAAACGTGTTTTGCTAATATATTATCTTTGTTTAATTTGATCATTTTCTTTTTGTTTGTTTATTAATTTGTTTTTTATCATTTATTTTGTTTTACTTTATCATTTATTGTTTTGTTTACTTTAAAAAATATATATTTTTTATTACTATTTTGCTTTATTATTTTTTAATTTATTTTTTTACTTAACTTTACTTACTTTACTTAATTTATTTATTTTTGTATTATATTAACGCTATATTCGGTCATTTATTATCTTTTTGTTTCACTTTTATTATTTGTAGTTTTAAGTTTAATTTATTTTTTTTTCTTACTTTTTTTGGTTATTTATTCATTTTGTTTTACGTATTATTTATTTGTTAATTGTTAATTATTATTTTTTTTTTTTATAGTGCTTTGTTTGACAGTCTATTTTGTTTTACTTGATTATTTATTTTAATAAATTTTTTGTTCTTTATTTATGTTTTTTTAATAATTATTATTTCGTTTTATTCTATTTTCGTAATTAATTTTAGTATTTTAATTTGTTTAATTGTGGATGTATTTAATTATTTCGTTTTACTTTAATTCACTTTAATATTTTGTTTTATTTTACATTATCTTTTTATTATTATTTGTTATTTCGTCATTTCTTTTTAGTTCTTTATTTTTTACTATTGATTGTATTTTTTTTATTTAATTGTTATATATTTGTATTAAATATTTATATATTTTGTGTTATTATTAACAAAGTACAATTTTCTAAGTACTGAGTAAAACATACCGTGATACAACCATGTTTTTGGATCCCTGCTGTAGTAGGCTAATGATATGGTGTTTTTTGAAGTGTCTTGGGGTACCAGTTGAATTGAATCATCTTTCTTCACAGTTTAAGGAAAGACAAAATGATGCACACTAATATATTCCTTTCTCCTCTTAAATTTGTTCTCAGTTCAATGATGTTCTGATGTACACGAGTCGAGGGATGACGGCCTCCAATCAGTTCAAAGTGCACGGCCAGCTCCCTCTGTACGGCATGACGGTGGGTAATCCTGCATCGATATCTGACAGTACTGTTTCCCTTCACTGACAGGGCCATTCAGTACAGCAGCACTGGCTGTGTTTTACCTCACGCTCTGATTGTTCTGGCCGTGTCTCCTGTTACTAATTGCACATTCACACAAACAGGAGCTCCATTGTTCTGTGGGCCACAGCTCCGGTGCGTCCCGCTAAATTGCATATTGCATGTAAATGTAATTATCCAGAAACACATAGCATTCAGATGCTGAATTGCAATCTTGATGAGGTTTTAATCGAAAAATAATGAATGTATTGTTTGGACCCTGGAGCAGGAGAGGGCCAAAATAACATCAGTGATGATTAGTTGTTGCAGAATGAGTCTTATTTGTCGTCTTTGGTGTGGTTTTCTTCATCTGTGGTGTTTGTGTAGATCCGGGAGAGCGAGGACGAGTGGGGCGTCCCGCATTCCTTCACTCTGTTTGGACAGAGACAGTCTGTGGTCGTGGCCGCCAGGTAATTAACATGCTCACTAATTAACCTGTTCAGGGTTTAACTGGTTAATTATTACATGGGCGGCTGGCTTCATGCATCAGTGCTGTCCTCTTACCTTGTTGTTTTCTTGTAAGACTAGTTTCTCTCTGAGGAAATCATTCACATCAAAGACATGTTCAGTTTGCAAATTAAATATGAAATATGTCCTGACGGAGCAGTTAGCTTGCATTCTTGATGATTTAAAATAAGCCAATGCAAAGAGTTGCGTAATGTTATTGTTTTTCTGTGATCGAGTGCATTGTATTGCAACATTGTATAAAATCTGTTTATAATGCGTTTACTGAAATGAGACTTGAGCAGATCTGTAGAGCGAAGGGTGGGGGAAACACAGGAGTATTACCGGATTTTTAATCCTGTTTTAATATGTCAGAATTTAAATATTGATAAAAAATTACAGACAGACCCAAAATCAAAGCCATAAATAATGCCAAAAGGTTTCTTTTTTAATAGTAGTACTACTACTAATACTATTACTTCCAATTATTATTATTATTATTATTATCATCATCAATATTATTATTTTTACTGCTACTGGTGTTTTTATATTTAAAATGAATCATAATGTTAACAAAATATTTTAATTATGATAATTTATATTAATAATAATAATAAGAAGAAGAAGAATATTTGTAATAATAATTATAATAATAAAGTCATTTCACAATTGTTTATAATTTTATTATTTTTTTGTAAACAAAATAACTGTTGGATTATTAATATTATTATTTAAACATAACAACAAAAGTTAAAATTATTACTATTACTATTACAATTAATTATGCTATTAAATATGCTTCTACTAAGAATACTGCTAATAATAATAATAATAATAATTATTATTATTATTATTATTATTATTATTAAAAACTAAACATGTTTCCTTTCATTATTGTTGTTGTTATTATGTTATTGTTAAATATATATTAATATATAATAATAATAAAAAACTAATTTTACAATAATGCATAAAAAAGATAAATATTTGTTAATTATTGTTTAATATAATATGTAAAAAATAGTGATTATTGATGATATTATTACGTAATCATGCAATGTAAGTGTTTGTTTTACATTATTCTTCAGTGAATATTTATTAATCTATTTATTAATCTCTGCTTAAAATAGTGAAATGCTAGTATGATGGTGTTTGGTGCATCACTAGCCTCCTTTCGTTTCTTCATCAGCTCGGCGTCTGAGATGGAGAAGTGGGTGGAGGACATCAGGATGGCCATTGAACTGGCGGACAAATGCAACGGCTCCTCTGAGATCCTGTCCAGCAGCTTCTCTGACAGCAGTGAGTTTTCTCATGATAAGACACGCAGAGCTTTGAGACAGGAGTATATGTGTGTAGTTGTTTGCTGATGTTTGAGTCTCTGGTCACTGTGTGTTTGACAGGTTTCCTCCATCTGCTTTATTCACAGCAACTAAATCTCTTCTGCTTTTCTTTCATTATATCGTTGGTGTCTAGACGTGATGATTGATGTGACTGTTTGCTCTCTGTTCTTCTGGTTCATGAACTCATATCGATTTCAAAGAATCGGCTGAGTTTTTGTTCACTGTCTTTGTGTCTCATGAAAACCTTCCTGACTTCAAAAGACAACGTCTACCTGCTTCATACTGATGGTTTACATTTTCTAATTGAGTGTAATAAATTGTACATATATTCCACTCAATTCAATAGGACAATTAAGACAGGATTAAGATGGCTTTAACAGTAATTGTCTACGAAATATGTTTGTTTATTATTTCATTTATATATTAGTTTATTTGACATTTATTTAATATATAATATCTTTTGCAGCAAACAATTAATTGCATCCAAAAGAAAAGTCTTTGTGTACATAATATATATATGTGCTGTGTATGTGTATTACTATATATATATATATATATATATATAAACACATGCACGTACAGTATGTATTTATGAAAAGATATGTTGTGCTTATGTTAAATCTATTTAATATAATAATATAAATTAATAATATAATAATATATATAATAATATAAAAATATAAGAATATAAAAATATAAAAATGTAAATATTTTTACTTACATCTAACTTTTATATTTGTTAATATTTATGTAGTAAATATTCAGATCATATGAAATTGTATATATTATTATATGAAATTATATGATCTCATAAAAAATATAAAGAAAAAATATATATTATTATGTGTGTATGTATGTATATATATATTTATGCACACACACATGCACAATTTATTACAATATAATTAGCTTTTTAATTGTTATTTATTCATTTATAACTACATTTTATTTTTTTCTATTTAATCTTAGCATGCATATTTATTTTTTCTATTTTTGTAATTTGTGCAATTATATATAATGTCCAAAAAATAAAAAGCATAAGTATAGTGGTTTGTACAAAAACACGGTATAAACAAAGTAACAAAAAATTGATAATTTTTCAGACATGGTTCTACTATGGTATTTTGGATGTGCACCATGGTATTCTTGAAGTTACTTCAAATACAGTGAAGTGATCGCACTGTAAATCTATGGTACTTTGATATATACCATGTTTACCATATGTGTGTACTCCTGTGTATTAACCTGATCCTCTGCAGTCCCTGGAAGGCTGATTTTACCACGGTAAACCGGGTACAAGAACACACAACCTGAAGATATCACCACCTTTCTTTGTTTTCTTGTTTAAATGGCTGCTCTTCCCACATTTCCCAGAATCCCCAGAGGAATCTAGCGCCGACCAGGAGTCGGAGGACGACCTGAGTGCCTCGCGGACGTCTCTGGAGCGGCAGACGCCTCACCGTGGTAACACCACGGTTCACGTGTGCTGGCATCGCAACACCAGCGTGTCCATGGTGGATTTTAGCGTAGCCTTAGAGGTAGAGCTCCAGAGCTTCAGAGCTCCATCTGTGTGTCTGTGTTTAACCTTCCTCTCTTTCTCTCTCTCCTCCTCTTCCTCGGGGAACTTCGGCTGTTTTCAAGGCGTCACTCAATTTGTGCACCATTCGATTTTTTCATAGTTTAAATCTGGGATTAAATTATTAGACAATTTTGAATTTCAATTTGACACTTAACTTGCGTTTAACATTCTTTCTGTGGATATAAAATTGCTTTTGTAAATTTAATTTGATGCAGGCACCAAAAGGTTTGTGGCTGGTTTTGGAAAAAAAATATACTGACCCTCAAGACAGTTGAAGGATTTTTAGCTATTTTTACTCTAAACTCATGAGGACGTGTGTTTGTCTTGAGTCTTGAAGCTCCTGGGTCCTGCTGTTCCTCCTGATGTAGTTTCTTCTTCAGGCCGTATCGTTTCTTCCCTCTCCTGTCCGTGTCTCATGTCTCTCTCTGTGTTTGTGTCTCTGTCTGGCTCTGTGTTAGAGGACCCTAGTCCAGTCAGTCTGTCAGAGGCTCCCGCTGCGGCCCCGCTAAGGGCCCAGGGGCCCGTGTCTCTCTCTCTGGTGTGTTGGTATCGTTTCCAAAGCCTCTGCTTTAATGAAACCTGCAGGAATAGAGAGGTAAAACACGGCTGCCGGATAACAGACCATTTCACTCACCACGAATCACTAGTGTTCGTTTAGCAGATGTTGCAGTAATATTTGTTTGTTGGTGTTATGTAAAGATAAACACGGCGAGAATCCCATGTTCTGTAGGAGACAAGCTCAGTCTTATTAAATGATCTTAGAAGTCCTGTTATGACAGACTTACTTCAAACCGAGTTATGATTAACTAAAACTATTAAAAATAATTTTCAGTGATAGAAAGTTAGAGTATAAAATAAAATTATGAAATTATAAATTATTAATATTCTATTAAAAAAACGTAATACACTTATAAATGAATGAATAATGCTGCCTTTAAATATTTGAAAAATAAAATGTTTAAGTTAAAGTACTTATCATTCAAACTAAAACTTTGCACATAACCAAATTACCAAAAAAAGAAATATAAAATTATACACACATATTCCTACTGTTTATTGGCTGAAATGTCAATTTTACAATCAATGATTTGTTTAGGTGAATAAGAAAACTGGACTTTCAGCACACACGGTGTAATAACTGAGCAGCTGTTTGTGGTGTCCTCTGAACGCTGACTGTACTCTGGGCTGGGATGCTGTTTCTCCTCAGTGTCTTTCTCTCTTTAGATGTTGTTGGGTGTGTTTGTTTGCTTGATTTGATCATTTACAGCAGAAACGTGTCACTAGTTAAAGAGCAGTTGAGGGAAGTTCGTTTAAAACCAGTCAGAATAGAGCTGAACTGGATTTAACTAGACATTAGATCTCAAAAATGTCTGATGCACGAGTGCAAGATAGTAAACATAGCGCAGATGTAATGCAAGAGCCTCCCATTATCTGTCTCTTTGACTAACACAGCGACACTTATATCACACTCTCCTCCTCCTCACAAAAAATGATTGCATGATAGTTTTGAAATTGATTTGTTTGTGAATATTTTAATTCGGTTATGATTTAAATCATGCTTTACCATATTTTAATGTGATGCATGACTTATATCCCAGCATAAGACATCAGTCATGTTAGTAAATTATATAAATGCTAAGTATTAGAAAATAGTAATAAAGTAATAGTGTTACTGTAGTATTAAAGTTTTTGTGACTATTTTGAAATCGATGTTATTTCTATATTACTTTGATTCAATGTGAATTAAAGTCTACAGTAATCTTCCATCTGTTAACTTTTAATGAGTCTTTAATCTTAGTAAATGTACTTAATTCCAAAATGTACTAAAATCATTTAATATTAGTATTGCTGTTTTAATTTTAATATTGTTTGATAATATTATTTAATGGATCTGAACGAACACTGAATATTTTTATCTTTGTATCTATTTAATAATTTTTGTTAACTTCTCAGTTAACAAAGTTAAAAAATGCAACCTTGGACCATAATTCTTTTTCAAAATTCAGATTTCTATAAAATTTCTATTTCATCTTATAGGTGCTTAATCTGTACTTCAGAGTAAAAAAATAAATGAATAATACAGATGGTGTTAATGTATTGAAGTGTGTTTTGTCTGTGCTCTTCAGAATCAGCTCTCTGGGAATCTGCTGAGAAAGTTTAAGAACAGCAACGGCTGGCAGAAGTTATGGGTGGTCTTCACCAACTTCAGCCTGTTCTTCTACAAAACACACCAGGTCAGAAGTGTTCCTGACGTAACAGAGAGTTAGTAACGTGAAAGTGCCGTGTTTAACGTCAAGGTCTCTCTGCAGGATGAGTATCCTCTGGCCAGCCTTCCTCTGCTGGGATACTCCATCACCATTCCCTCAGAGTCCGAGAACATCCACAAAGACTACGTCTTCAAGCTCCACTTCAAATCACACGTGTACTACTTCAGATCCGAGAGCGAGTACACCTTCGAGAGGTACAGTACTGCAACTAACAGAACCCTAAATCCAGAACGCAAAAGACTACAATACCAGTAGCTAATAATGTTTAATTAGTTAAATAAATAAACACAAAATAAACAAAAACATATTTGATTAATTTTCTTTTTTTTTATGCAAAAAATAAATAATTGTTAGTTTCATTATTTGTCTTGCAAAATTAAAAGTATTCTGATTTTAGTAATAATAAATAATACAAATTTATTTTCATCTCTGTATTAGGAAAAATAACATGAAAATATATATTAAAAAAACCTAATACATTTTTTTTCCCTTTTTTTGTGTTTATTGTTTTGTTTCAAAATAGTATTTTACTTCATACATTTTTGGGTGAAATTTTATTTTATTTTTATTTTATAAATTAAATGTATATAAATAATTCCTTTGTTTTATGCTTTAGAAAAAATATATATATTTTAGATTTTTGTTTTTTGTAGTACGTTTATGTATAATATGCTTTAGAAAATATTACTTACTGAAAAGTTTGGGCTATTGCTACAAAAATAAGTGCTACTTTATGACAGGGTCACAAATATGTTATACTTCATTTTATTTATTTATTTGTGCTGATACCTGCAATAAAAATACTTAACAGAAACACAATACCAAAAAATACATTATTCACAGAAAAGAACTACTAAGAAAATAAGCTATGCAAAGTGCTCTGCTCACACAGGTATTTTATTCTTTGTCTGTAATAAAGGTGTTTCTGGATGTGTTTGTGTTGTTGTAGGTGGATGGAGGTGATCCGCAGCGCCACCTGCTCGTCCAGTCACATCCGCTCTCTGAGCCGCAAAGAGCCACACGTCTACTGACCAAAGACCTCCGCAGCCTGAACTCACACACACACACACACAGGTTCTCAATCAGGTCCTCTCCACACACTATGACACAGTTCTTATGGAAGTTTTTCGTGTGCTATATCGTCGTTTCACTTTATTGAACAATTGCGAATGCTTTGAAGGGTTGAGATGCAGGTCAGTGCCAGAAACACACACACACACACACACTATCATCACAACATCAGGTCAAAGCCAAACACTTCCAGATCCTTTCAGTGTGCAGACACACAATATCCTCGTTAGTAAACTACAGTCCTCCGTCATGAAATACAAGAGCTAGTTTGTGTAAATCGTGCATAAATTTTACAAGAATGCTTTTGGGAATGGTTTACTGAATTAAATGCATTGGTTATGTTGAAGGTGGGTTGTTCTTATGAATGTGTTATTGATTTGTATCTGAATGCTTTATTGGATGCTATGGTGCAGGTGAGACTGGAACTGGATGCGAGGGTTTAATCTGAGAAAGATTTTATGAACCGTTTACATATGAATTTGTTCTGCTGGTGTTTCATGAACGAGGCCTGATGTCTGTAAACGCTGTCGATCAGACGTTCATCTCTGGACTGTTTTTAAGTGTAGGAACACTACAGCTTTTATTACTGACTTCTGCTCTGATGTTTCTAAAGGGGTGACACTTTCTGTCTACATCTCAGTGCAGGTCATATTTCACAACTGAAATTTGCAAGTAAAGGAGATTTTATTTTAATTTTATTGTCCCAAGTCATTTTTAAGGTCATTCTAGGACCTTTTTTGACATTTTGAGGACAGTTTGTCCTGGAGTTAAATAATTAGTGCACTGTTAGTTAACATAGTGGCATTATTTGTCATGCAGAATTAAATTCATTCTGATTTTAGTCATAATAAAATGAAACTCTTTGATTTTTATTACTGTAAAAAAAACAGTAATAAAAAAAATATTTAAAAAAAATAATAATACTCTCATAGAAATGACCTGGTCGTCCTGTAGGCCGCGTCTATGCACAAGCTGGATTTGTAATGTTTTAGGCCTGAGATGTATGGCACCTGCTGCCTTCAAGCGTTTGTATCGCACTCAACCCTTTCTTTTGTAGGATGTCATTTTTATACAAGTTTTGATACTAACTGTGAAGAGCTCCACACTAGTTTTGTGAGGGATCAGGACACAGTCCCTCGTAGTTAGCCTTTATTCTGTCATGGTGCAAGAAAACAACAACAAACGAAGGAAGCCGGCTGCCTTTTGTCCAACTGCTTGAGTGCCAAAATTCTTCTCTTTAATCTTTTTTTAAGCGTTTGGAGCATTTGAATTCTTAATTCATATAAATATATATATTAAAATCACAATATGGATTATATGTTGAAAGAAATGTATGTTTGACAGTGCGTGAATATGTTCAGAATAAATCCATATATATATACATGCTGCATTTGTCATCATTCACATTTTTAAAAGAACATTCTGAATTTGTAAAGTTCAGTTTAGAAAACTCATAATAAGAATAATTATAATAAGGACCTGATATCTAGATATATATAGCGCTGGAGTGTTTTGCTAGTGAACTACATTTGGAACTGGACCCAACTAAGCCTGGTTCTCACAAGGTTTTTTCCCCATTCTCTCATGGATGGGGTTTTGGTTCCTTGCC
>JAUMHQ010000044.1:17215210-17234649 GCA_032361165.1 Enteromius paludinosus | reverse complement strand
ACAAAGAGATGATCTTCATCGGAACACCTAGATGAGCTCCGTGGACAGATCGCCGGATCCAGATGCACACACATACACACACACACAAGTCATTTGCACAATCTGACATGTGTTTAAATTGAACTGTAAATTAGGTGCTGGGCGAACTTGACCTAACTAAGCCTGGTTCTCACAAGGTTTTTTCTCCATTCTCTCATTTAGGGGGTTTTGGTTTCTTCCTTGCTTAGTTGGGGACACCTGTTTTCTGATTATCGTCATTTTGACTACAGAGACCATCTCTGCATTTGATGAATAAATAGTTTAATCTGGTCATTATACATTACCTTCAGTGCTTTGCTACAATCTGTATTGTTAAAAGTGCTATATAAATAAAAGTGATTGATTGATTGATTGAAAAGTATTTATTTTCATACATATCTGACATTCAATTTAAGGCTGGATTAAAATGGCTGGGTTAAAATTTGAAACTATTTAAACGCAATAGTCACAGGTATGATAGATAATAGAAAACCTCTTACGGTCGCAGATGATTTTTTTTCCCATTGACACCTCGTTCTCCCATGCCTAAAACAGCCACTGCCTGCTCTAACAAACCCTTAGCAGGAAATTGTTTAGAGACTGCGCTATACCACTGGCTGCCAGCAGAGGGACAGAGGTGCACAGTGAGAGAGCCGTGTGTTACCCAGATGGATAACCTGGTGTATGTCAGGGCTGTGCCGTAGGGAAGTGCTGTTCTCTTCTCAGTTGGAGAGTGTTGCAATTACAGTTAAACCTTGGATTGCATAACTTGTTCCATAAACGTGCTGGTATACCATAAAGCAAATTTCCCCCATAGGAAATAATGGAAACTCTGACAATTCGTTCCACAACCACAAAATAGTTTGTAAAAATATAAAGCAAACATAAAACAAATGAACTGGTACTAATGCCATAATAAATTTGGAAAACCACTAGCCACAGTTGCTGGTGAGCAAAAAGTTAATGTCAAGCCCTGATATATATATAATAAAAGATTCTCATTTCCTTTTACAGTTGATTCATCTTCAAGTCTTAGAATATATTTGTTTATGTCATTCCACCTTTCAGATTAGGAAAATTTGGAAATTGTCACATGATTAAAAGATGAGCAGGGATTTGTGTAAACATACTTATATTCTTTTAGAAATACAGTAGAAATCAGATCTACACAGTAGATCAAAATTAAAGAAACTGAGAAACCATTGATAGTTTTTTTTGTTTTGTTTTTCATTTTAAAGGCAATTTTTACATTTTTTCCCCTTATTGTAATACATAAAATAAATGAAGTATGCTAGTTCACATAAAGCTATTATTGTGCAGAATTTATTCTGATTTTAATTTTTAAAACTATATTTTTAATTATTGTATTACAGTAGAAATTAGAATTTGACACGACAGTGTCACAAAAGAAAATAATATCCTATTGAAAATATTTTTTTAGTTTTTTTTATTGAGGAAAAAACCACTTATATTCAAATAAAACAAAAACAGAAGTACAGGATATGTTCAAACACAACTGATATCTTGATGTACAATACTGGAGTATTTTGCAAGTGCACTACATTTATTAAGAGTCCATGATTTTTCATATAACAGACTATTCCCACTTCCTTTTACATCATTTGCTGTTTTTTCTTTATGTACTGTATACTTCATAACAATTCTGCCATGTGAACACTGTACTTTTAATGGTACCACAAATTTACATACAGTACCACAACATTAATATACCATACTATACATTAAAGTCCCAAATTAACACTTGCATGACAAATTAATAAAAAATAATAATTAAAAAAACACTTTATAAAGTAATTTTTTTTTTTTTTAATCAATATAAAATGCAAAAAATACTAGTAAGTACTCCAGCATCAGAATTTTGACTATACTATAACCTGGTAATGCAACTGGCAGGTATAAAACAGATTTTAACAATACAAGACAATTAGACAATTAGATTACATAAGAAAAGAAACCTAGTGAGTGACAGGGTTCAACGACAATCTTGGTTTTATCTACGTCAAGTAAAAAAGTAGAACTTTTGTCAAATTGCTTGGATGATGAATGATGAATAGTAGCGGGCCAAGAACAGATCCCTGGGGAACACCTAAAATATAGAACTGGCTGTGAAAGTAAAAAGATGAAAACCAAGAAACAGTACACCAGAAACACCCACACCTGAGAGGAATATGTAAACCATGGGAAACAGAAGTAGTTTTAAGTGGCATTAAAATTAAAGATGCATTAATCAAATGAAAAATAGGTGCAGCAGAGAGTGGCAAGGTTTTAGGAGATGGGTAGCAATGGGATCAAAAGACATGCGCACAAAATTAACTCAGAAACAGGTGGATTAGTCAGAGAAAAGCCAGATAGCGACTGACCAGAGAGACTGGGCACAAAGCTGAATGAACAGCAAAATGGATCTGAAGCTAAAGCATCATGAGATGGATGTTTTGTGAGCTTATTTATTGTTAAATAATTCTTCTGTTTTTAAAGTAATATTTTATATATAAAAAATACTGTAAATTGTATAAAAAATGTATGCATAAAATGTAAGCAACAACTTGAGGCTATCTACGCTGGAAATAACAAAGCGACCATTGCAAATAACTTTGTGTCAGTGCGTCAGATATTGAATGGGGCATATGTTTACTGTGAGGGATTTTTCATGTCACATTGCTCTGGATGTAATGGGTTCTACAGTATTTTGTTGTGTTACACTGCTCGTGTCCGGGGTAGACTCGGTGTCACTGTCTATATATTTCAGTCCATGATCACCGTTCGTGTCATAACTCTCATATGTTGGTTTTTGGAGCCAGTCTGGTTCATATGTAGTCGTACTGTACACAAACACCTCCTCGATGCTTCCAGGCTTCAGTGTGTTTTCTCCTTCACCGTCCCCATCCTGCACCTCCAGCCGGATCTTGGTGCGCTGGTACATCTTTGGACATTCTTCAAACTTGTCCAGAAACTCCAGCATCCTCTGGTCCACGTCGTAGATCTCTCCGTAAACGCGCTGACCTGTCCCTGGCTTGTTGAGAAGGAAGGGAATGTTGTCATTGGTGGCGATCACGAGCGGGAATAGCTCTACGGTTCGAGCGTGAGCGAGGAACTCGGCCTGACCATTGGCAGGATCCATCATCCTGAAGTAGTTGGGCTGGCCTTTCTTCAGCGTGCCGTAGACAAAGACATGGTGCATGTAAACCGCAGGACAGATGACACTCACAATGAGCTGCGAAAGAGAAAAAGACACTTCATTAACATTCAAAATTAACTTACCGACAATTACAGGTTTTTTATTTAGAACATTCTTATGTAGAAATTCTCATATATCCTCCTTTTGCTATTTCACGACAAGCAACACTGAATGTTCAGTTCAGGGGCAAGTTTTTTTATAACAATAGAATTAGAATATAGTGTTAGAGAGAGTCAAATCAGAAAAGTGAAAGACTGTTGTGTTTTAGACTATTCTTGAATTTTGTGCGAGCAGCTATTGGTAGCCAGTGCAAACAGAGCATACATTCTTTTTAATTGTTAGAACTGGCTGGAAGACCTGCCAAGAGAGCATCACAACAGTCCAGCCTGGACAGAACAAGAGCTTGGACAAGGAGTTGTGAAGCATGTTTCAAACGAAAGAGCCTGAACCATCTCATCAGTTTTGATCAGTAATCCGTGTGCATTTAGTTGTTGTGCAAACGTTTGCACACGTCAACACACATGCTGTTTGTTTACACCAATAAGCATTTTTTTTTACTTTATTTTATATTAGGCATATATAAGCGTGGTGTTTTTTCCTTCGTTTTGTTAGTTAAAGTTCTATGTTTATATAAGAGAGTTGCACACATGTACATATCTATGGTTGTAAGCCCTGTTTCCTTGTTGTCTATTCAAGGAAATGACACGGAATTGCCTCTAATTTGAAAGTGAAAGTAAAATGCGACCAGGCATTTACAAGCTATTTAAAAGCGAAGGAAAAGTAGGAAATAAGTGAAAAAACTGTGGAAACAAGCCCCTGTCCCCCCTGGAGATACCGGATACATAAATGACATGACATTTTTCCATCACTGTAACAACCATATCTACTAACATGCTTCACCATACAATAAACATAAACCAGACGAAAACTATTCTCTTACCACTAAGACAAGGAATGCTTTCATCATGCAAAGATCAAATTGTGAGTTCAGGAGAAGACCAAAAGAAACACGCGGTCAACTGAATTTACTGCTGAGAGTCGCTACATGCACTTTCAAAACAGGAAATGAGGAAATGATGTAATCATGACACGTTTGAGGGACGAGCGAGGTTAGATGTAAACATTATCTATATGCATTTCAGTAGATATACAGAAAGATCAACATTAAATGAAAGAAACTGAGGAACAAAAAAAATTATACGTAAAAAAAAAAAAAAAAGATGATTATTTTCTAAATTAATTCAAATAAATCATTTTAATTCTAATGCAAGCAAGGTGGACTTGGCTATATGTTGGGGGGAAATGTGTTTGACAGTGCATACTGTAAATATTTTCAGAATAAATCCACATATAAGCCTACTGTACAGATGAGCTGCATTTGTCATTCTTTACACTGTAAAAAAAGCAAAACAACATCTGAAGATTCTGAATTCATTATTTTATTGTAAACTGACAAAACTCAAACATTTCTATATTAAATATCAAATACAAAAACACCTGATATCTTGATGAACTGTACTGGAGTGTATTGCTATTGCACAAAATTATTAAAAGATAATCTTTAATATTTAATATGTATATTATATTGTTCCCAGCACCTTTTACAGTTGAATCATTTACTGTTTTTTTAATGTATTTTTCCTTACAAATGTCAAAACATGAATATTTCAAAATCACAATGCCGCCATGTGTAACTTTGTTGTGAGGTCTTGGTGAAATGAAGACCAGAACCAATCAAAAACTGATATTTTCCTAATCGGCTCCTCTCTTCTACGAGAAAAAAAGAGAGAGGCAGAAATCATTGCAAATTTCAGCTCATTCAAAATATGGCAAACTCAGCACAAAGAAAAGTAAAATCAATAAAAACACAGAGTAAAAAATAGTATATTGCCTATTTCTTGTCTCCTGTCTTAAAAGAAAACCCCCCAACATTTATACATAAAATACATATTACACATACATAATAATTACGTCAAAAATTGTCACTTATATGCTATGAAATGACTCCAGTATCTGATAATTATTTTTATAATCCATTTTTTTTTCTATGATTCATTTATTGGCTTTTGGCAAATGTTAATTTTGGATCTTGATTTTTTATGTAGTATCAGATGGTGTGCCAAGTGATGGTTGCTTTGAGAGTTGACTGTACAGAGACCACGTACCAAGGTCCAAAACTACAGTACAGTCATTACTCAGGGCTTCTGTCCTCAGGACACACATATTTCAGTCCATGATCACCATATGCATCATAACTCTCATATGTTGGTTTGTGGAGCCACTCGGGTTCATGGGTAGTCTTTCTGTACATAAACGCCTCCTCGATGCTTCCAGGCTTCAGTGTGTTTTCTCTCTCACCGTCCCCATCCTGCACCTCTAACTGAACCGGGGTGCGCTGGTACCACTGAGGACAGTGCTCGAAGCGGTCCAGAAACTCCAGCATCTTCTGGTCCACGCGGTAGATCTCTCCGTAGATGCGCTGACCCTTCCCAGGCACGTTGAGCAGGAAGGGGATGCTGTATTCGGTAGCAATGACTAGAGGGTATGGCTCTACGGTTCGAGCGCGTGCGAGAAACTCGGCCTGCCCGTTGGCAGGATCCATCATCCTGAAGTAGTTGGGCTGGCCCTTCTTCAGCGTGCCGTAGACGAAAACACGAGCCATGTGAACCACAGGACAGATGACACTCACAATAATCTGTGGAGAAATGAATTTATAAATGAATTTATAACTTATGATATCTAAAGAACTATATAAAAACCGATAAAGTAAGCAAATGCTGTTTAAGGAAATTTTTCGATTAAATAAAATCTAAAAACTTTTTTAATACTGAGAGCCTTGTGTCTAGAAAGAAATCCTTCAAATATCAGGCAACAAAGTGTATAAACATTTTTATGAATTTATATGTTTGGCCATTAAATATGTGTATGCTGATGTACATCATAACATTCTTTTGCTTCATTCACATTACACCATCTTTCTGACTCCTACCTCACCAATAGAAATGACAGTGTAGCCTTGTGAGAGGCTGAATGATAACACAGTGTTATCTGTGGTGTTCCTCAAGGCTCAGTGCTCGGCCCTACCCAGTTTATTCTATTTATGCTCCCCCTTAGTCATCCCATTAATCATCAGATGTCAGTTTTGCACAAGTTGATAGGATTCAATTAGGTCTTAACGAAAAGTCTATAACAACTTTAGTTATACATTTCTCAATGGTAGTGAGAAAAATATCCTTTTTACCTTGTCAAAAATAGCTCTGTTCACAACTGTTTTGTTGCAAGTCCCTTTAAATGCGAATGAACTCTGCTGCCCCGACCCTTTCCTCTCTTCTCTGTGGAGTGACGAGCTGTTGGACCTTGGCCACGGAAATTGCCAACTAGCACATTATTAAGAAAAGTGATTTAGAAAAAAATCATAAAAAAAAAAAGGTGAAGCTGGATCACGAATGATTCACGCAAACATCAACACATTTAGGTAGACTGGGGGACGCATTTCCTTCAAGAACATAATGCACTGTGTCTTCAGCAGCTCAGTCGGGAGTAAATGATGACTGCTATGATCATTATCCAACAAAACACCTCAGTAGAGTCTTGTCGACACCTGCTCCAGCTTCGAAACATTAGAGAACTGATGATAGCTCACTCAGGGCGGGTCTAAGGTAAAACACCAGTGTCAATCAATAATCATGGGAGTGGCCTGGGTATGTGTGACATTACACAACCAAGCATCTGAGAATGGCTTTATTTTAGAAAGGGGTTATTATTTTGTGGAATGAAAAAAAACACAGTGGATCTTTATCATTATCGGGTGGGGAAGTACACACACATTTATGTTGAAACAATCTGATCTGATGACCCCTTTAAGAACAATTCTTCCATTTCTGTTTTCCATTCTGCCACAGCAAAACCCATCAGGACTAAGCTCTGTAGAGATCTGGCTTTTTGCTCAGCTGCTCCTGACGGACTCGGCAGACTGTGGAGGCTTTTAAACCTGGCTTGAAAACCTTTGATTGATTTTTAAAACTTTTCAAATGTATTTTTAAGCTGTAACATTGTGGCATTCTGTTTCAAAATAAAGTTCTAAATAAAATTTTATATTCTTATTTTTAAACTGAAAAAACTGATTAACCAGCCATTTTCATTTAGCTTGCATACCAAATGTATTATTTTTTATGTGATAAACATGTTTGATGATTATGTGTCATTTTTTACCCACAATTTACATTTTTAGGGTTTAAAAGCATATTTATGTTCAAATATTTAATAAATAAATATATATATGGGACATTCCTGTAATACTACTAATAAAGTGTATTGCATAGTA
Source organism: Enteromius paludinosus (assembly GCA_032361165.1). NCBI lineage: Eukaryota > Metazoa > Chordata > Actinopteri > Cypriniformes > Cyprinidae > Enteromius > Enteromius paludinosus. The sequence goes on along the minus strand of JAUMHQ010000044.1, from coordinate 17,227,111 downwards.
CATAAGTTGATATGGATGACAATTATTGATGATCACATAATAAAAGCACAGGAAATTCAACACATGCACATGCACAAGTACAGTCAGTTCGTTTAAATCCGCAGATGATCAGACATTACATTGCATTTTAAATGAAAAAGCAATAGCCTACTGAGCACGTGAACACTATCTCATGTAAACACACAAACCGCACATGCTTCTGCATCCAACAAACAAACCGGAAGTAAACTGATTTCCTTACCGATTGTATAATGGATCCTTTCATTAATCAAAGATAAAACTGTGATTTTGTGAAAAACAGGAAGGAACTGCTGAAACACTCTCAATGGACTTTAGCCTTCAATATTCTGCGCTCCAAATATGGAAAATAAGGAAATGACGCGAGTCATAACGTCACATATCATGCGGGGTGGGCGGGGTTTGGTATGAAGATACTAGAGCTGTTTCTCAATGCCAAGTACGCAAGGTTAGGAGGCTTACTATACAGACAGGCAAACAGTTATAAAGACTTGTAAACTACTTACGCTAGTTAAAGTAAATAAATGTTACACGACCTACTGTGATGACAGACAGCCGAACAGTTCCGGAGTATGTGCTGTTAACTGTTATAGCGGTGAAGTGACGCTATCTAGCGGTCAGTTTGTGTACATGCACGGTGTGCTGGTTAAATACTGTCATAAAATAAAGAATTCTAAATATTTGGTGGTGGAAGTGAATATCCAGCACTCCACATTCAATACCACGACTGAGGTGAGACCCTTGAGCAAGACACTGATACCCCAGCTGCTCCCCAGGTTCTGCAGCAATGGCTACCCCTTGCTCCGGGTGTGTGTTCACAGTGTGTGTGTGTTCACTGCTGTGTGCGTGCCCTTCAATTGGTTACATGCAGAGCACAAATTCCAAGTATGGGTCACCATACCTGGCCACAAGTCACTTAATCAATATACATCAATTGCTTTTATTAAATGCTTTTATTCAACTATAATCTCAGCGCCCACAGAAAGCAGCTGCTAATTGTCAGAGCAGTTTTTGTGCTTTAAGATGCATAAAATGTAAAGGAAAAGTTTTTTTTCTTAAATCTTAAAGCTCTGGAGGAACCCAGCTGAGTATTTCTGGGCGATTCTTTGAGAAATGGCCTCGTTAATGTTGTGGCCGCCCGCAGGACATCTGAGCTTCTGGACGTCGTAAGAGACATATGCAGCAGGAGATGAGATTTAGATTTGCTTATTTTAATAAAAGTCTTAGAGCCTGAAAAAGATGGATAGAACACATTACATGACGAAACGGCTGACGGTGCAAAACATCACAGGAGTTCAATGAGCCGTTTACTGTATTCCAGCACATCATCCATCCAGTGATTTATACATGACACTTCTGTGATTTAATGTGTTTAACACACGCGTGTGTCAGCATCCGACTGACAAACACAATCTGAGTCGCCTAATAAACACATTTTAGTGAGAAACACTCTTGTGTGAGGCCAAAAGTCTCATTTAAACCCATAAAATAATATTTTATTAATTTATATTTATTTTTTCTGAATAAATAAATAATCTAATTAAAAATTATATATAATACATATGTTGAAATGACAAATGGCATTCTTGATTTTAAAACAAATTAATGTAAAAAAATACACACACACACACACACACACATATACGATTATAATTATTTAAATTTTTGTCAAGTTCACATGTAAGAAATGTGTTTTACATTGATTTTGTCAATGGACAATTATTCGTATTATTAGTAGTAAAATAATAAAGTTATAATATTATAATATTATAATATTAACAATAATAATAATAATAATATCATCATCATCATTAATAATTTTCAGAGAATTAATATAAATCAATTTTCCATTGTATCACTGTGGCAGATTAAAATATTAAATATTTATTAATAATAATAATGATAATTATTGCATATTTCAGCTATTATAATTATTTTTCCAATTATCATAATACATTTTATCATTGCAGAAATATTTCATAGCAACACAACATTTTAACTTCTGCAACGTTTTGATGTCAGACAGATGAACACATGAATACACGTCCACATTCACACTGTAAAATAGTCAGGAAAAAATACAAAACCTTGAAAATTGACTTCAGATATAAATAAATGACAGCAGTAACAGCCTTTTTCCCTTCAGCGGTGTGAGTCTGTGGTTCTCTGTGGTGTGGGACGAGCTGCAGGAGCAATAAGAGCAGATGTGCAGCTTTACTGCGTCATCGGTTACTGTTCCTGAGAGACCAACATGTCCCTCTATTCCAGAGACACTGACACTGCTTCTGTCCTCAACAGCAGCCCCACGACTCATTCAGCAACGCATTATCATCCGCCACGACAATTCACTCTCTGTGCAGGGAAACGTGACCTGATATCAACTCTGGGAAGAGCTGCATAACCTTCAGAAAGCACAGAATTTAAGAGGTCAAGCCAAAGTTAGGATTGTTAACTAAAACTAAAGCTACTACAGAACCATTTGAAATAAAAATAGAACATATTTCTTTAAATTAGATTATTTGTCTCATTTGTATTAAGTACTAAAATTATGTTTGTTATAAGTATAGCTCATATATATATATATATAAAATTGTATCTAAATATTAATAAATACTAAGGTAATATTATAGCATTTTATTTTCTACTTGTTTTATTTATGTAGAATTTTTGCTACATTGCAATTACAATTTTGCATCATGAAATCTCAAGACATGTCTCATCTAAAGCACGAAGAAAGAAAACATCCAATGACTCGAACAGTGTTTTGATTAAATGTGCTTGATGATTAGAGATGCTCGTGATCTTCACCGTGAACTCAGATGTCACAGAATGAATATCAAACACCTTCACACTGAGAGGAAAGACACAAAACAGAGGGGAAAAAAACAGAGCGCACTGAAGCATCTGCTGAAGTGTCATTCAGGGCTTTCAGAGGTGAGACGGTCGCTGTGCCGTGATGTTCAACTCATTATTACAAACACACAGCCAGATGTTTGAGAGTCAAAGCAGCAAGGACACACTCACACACACATCTCCATCCTGCAGCTGTACAGCCGTACGACTGAACAAATACAGCGTGTGTGATTGTGCATAACTCACTGCTACAATGCACAGGTGTTACAGCTGTTTGCGAAGTGGCTGCTAGGGTGTTTTCTGGGCCATTGTTACTTGTGACCCCCCAGCAACCACCCACAATATACCCTAACAACCACACAGTTACCCCCAACACTCCAGCCGCACAGCTACACACATAAAACCATTGAGAAAACCTTAGAAATACCTACAACACAGTGGAAACCTTTAGTGGAATCTAAAAAAAGCCCTGATCGTTCAATTCAAGTTTTCACTGGATTGCGTGTTTATGTGGCCTGATTTCACAAATGAACTCATGAAGTTCAAATTTATGATAATACATTTTCATGTTGCATTCTAATGAACGGCAAATAAGATGCATTATTTGAATCTGGCTCGTTCTGTTCATCCACTCCTCCTGCAAACACACAAAAAGCTTCAATCAAGCCCTAAAGATGTTTAATGCGTGTTGGATTGCGCAGGATTTCAGTCAATCCTCTGAGGAGAGACGGAATAATAGATTCAGAGAGAGCCGAGTCTAGTTTTCCTGCATGGCTTGAAACGATGGGAAATTAGGACTCATTTACAGGGCGGTTTGTCTATAAAAGCAATTAGTCTTTCTCTCCTAGGATTCAGAGCACAAGAGAACGCTTGAACAAGGAAGAGCTCTTTTATTGTTCATGCATATAGAGGAAAAACATAAACACATGCATTTCTTAAGATTCAAATGTGAGGAAAGCCTGTTTCTGTCATGAAAAAAACAAAAGGTTACTGACATTTTTTTATCTCACAATTCTGCATATCCCAACTTTTTTCTTACAATTGTATGTTATATAGTTCATATTTATTTTACTTTTCTCGCAATTGTGAGATCATATCTTGCAATTACAATGCAGTTTGTGTCAAAGCAGCTTTACAATAGATCTGACTTGTCTCACAAATGCTTTTCTAAAAGGTTTATCACACACAGTACTTTATATCTTGCAATTCAGACGTTTTTTCTTGCAATTTGGACTTTTTTCCCTCAGATATAAGTTTGCAATTGTCAGTTATGAAGTCCAGTGTTGAGAGGGAAATAAAACCCTGACTATTTCCTTACAATTGTAAGATTCTGTCGCAATTTTTGTATTGCAAAACATTATTGCTCACACTTTCACACTAATGCATCACTGAGATATTAGGCCAGAAGGATTAGACCTATTTCTGGGATTGCGTTGAAATGTAAATACAACCACACAATCAAACATACAATCAAATACAGACTCATTCAGATGTGTTGTCGTTATATCAGGATGTAAAACGGGACGTGATGTTTCCATAGAGACTGGATGAAGACCACAGTGATGAATGGCATGATGTAAATCAATACGCAGTTATGAGGGCACGCTAATTGATTTTATTAATGAAGTGCACCACACTCCACAAGACAAACAGATTGATAATTATCATCTGCTCTTGAGCTTTACAGAGCAGAGATTAGATGAGGTCTGCGCACACGTCAATACACTGTCCAATGAGCACTGCTGTGTGTGTGTCGCTCTCGCATGCAGATCATGTGCTGCATTCATCATTCATCTTTTCGTATTTGTGAAAGTTAATTACCAAAGCAAAACGCTTAGTTTATTTATTTATTTATTTTTCATCCAATGTTGTCATTTTATTTGATTTTAAGCTTCCTTTAAAATACTGAACACATGTGAGTTTAGTTAACAACACTGCAGGACACACAGAAACTGCACAACATTGATATTTTTGTGACTTTTAAATTATTGTGAATAATAAAAAAAAGTATCTAAACTTAGTAAACATAGTAAAATAAAGTACTGTACATTTTAAGACAAATGCTCTAGCATGCAGTGTATACTGCATACGTTTTGAAGTACATGAAAAAGCACGCAACATGCAATGATAAAATGCATGTGGTGCATTTTTATTTAGCATATTTGGTCTATTAAATTTAAAAGATTGTTTAAATTTAAATAAAAAAGCAAGTCAAGCACATTGCATTGTAGGATACAGTATTCAGCGGGCTGTTGCATACAGCACATTCTGACAAATGCATTAGATCACCCTAGTATTCACACAGAAAATATGCATACTAAGCACAAAAACTGTACAATAAACGATTTACATTTAAATGCAAAAATAAATTAATTGCACAACGCAAAGCCGTTTGAAGCGACATGATTCTGCATTACGAGCCGCAGTGGAGAGCTCACATCACAGGCAGTGTAAATGCAATTTGTTTTCTTATGCTTCCAGTTGTTGCTCCGCCTTGTTGTGAATTTCTATGAATATCTAAACAGCACCAGCACAAACATTGCAGACATTAACACTGGGCTGTCAATATCAGCTCAAACACTAGATGGCGCTAGAAATCCTCGTTAAGAAGTCGCCATCAGGGAGCGATAGAGAGCAAGAGAAGGTTTTACTCTCCAAATCTGACCGAATTAATTAATTAAAGCCTAAGCCTTCCCCCGGGACTTGACAAACAAATAAAACTAACAACCGGCCTCGGGAATCGCAACAAGGATTTGGAGCTTCTGGAACTGTGCTGATAATATCATTATCAACAACGAGATATTTGTACGAATGCACAAATTGAATTTAGATTGGGCAGAGCTTTTCAGCAGCCTGGAATAATTCGCTGGTGTGAATGGGGCCGGCCTCCAGGAGAGGTCATGATTAATACATTAAAAGCTGCAAAAATCAATAGCAATTGAGCAGAGGGTGCTTAATATGAAGGGCCGGCCCTTGATCACTGTGTGCTTTTTTATCTGAGGCCACTTTTCATTTCGGTGGAGCTGCTAACACAAGCACTAAATGACCACATGATAGATTAAAGTCTATTATAAAACAGATAGTTAAAGGGTGTACAGTCGGATTGGATGAGCCACACTCATCGCTGCTGCAAGATAGCTGACGTAAACAAACCCACACATCTCTGTATTACAGCCAGCAGCTCTTCACGTGTCTTGAGGAAGTCACCTGCTGGGCCAGAAAACAGGTGAGGAAATCCTGAGCCGCATCGAGAGAGCAGAAGATCAGAGATTTCCAGTTGCTAAGCAATCACCAAACAACTACATAGCAACGCCCTGCCAACATCCCATAATAACATGTTGACAACTTTCACACAGAAAAAAATTTAAACCATATTTTCCTATTCTTTTGAATTGAAGAGGTGGTCACTAATACTAATACTAATAAATGTAGATCTATAAGAACGATCAGATTTGGATCTGATTTTTAGATTTAGACGTTTTTATCCAAAATGCAATATTTTAATAAATTATAGTTAATAATAATAATAATAATAATAATCAAAACAATTAAAATAATATTATTTTTATTACAAACTAAAACATAAAATTTTTATATATTGTAATAAAATGCTTTTCCAACAAATTGGAAAGGCTAAAAAAAAATATTCACAATATGAAAAATGAATAACAATTAAAAAATTAAAAATGCTCCTTTTAGTCACATTATATATTTGTATTACCTTTTTGTGATAAAAAAATCATTATCAAATATCATTAATAAATGATACATTAAAATGTATACTTACATTATTGTAATTATCTAATAATTTTAATGAGAAATTAAAAATGCTAATTTTAGACAGGTAAAGTACATTCTAAAAGTCTTGTATGTGTATATTTTAAAGGGGTCACCAAAGTTCCCTATAAAAACATCCTGTATATTTCAGTACTTCGTCATTAGTCTAAAAAACAGCTTCTACTGAGTCAAAAACAAGACAGAAGATATAGCATATAGCACAAAATAAAAAACAAAGGCAGTTCATGACCCCTTAATATAAGTCAAATACAACTCATCATTCACCGTTAAAAAAAGTTGAGGCAACTTCACAGTTTCAGGCAACCAGCTTTAACAAAAAGTTGAGAAAACTCGTCACACACATTGTACTTACAAGTTTAAATAATGACACATTCCCAGAGTCAAGAGCCACATTTGTACTTCATATAATTTAAAATACAATAATTGACTAAATCCAAATGAAGTGTCTGAAGTGAGTGGATATTCCTTGTTCTTGGTGGTTGGAGTAAAAACTCAAAAGTTGAGAAAACTTCAAAGCTTAAAGGATTAGGATGCAAAATTTACCATTGTTGTTGTCTAAACATAAATGTGTGTTGGCAGTGTGTGTACACATCTATCCTAAAATGATAGAAATCCACCCAGTGCTTTTTTACAATCCCCTTTCTTAATTCAGATTCCTGTCAGAATGTGGTAGTTCTGCACAGGCTCCTCCCATAACAGCTGATTGACAGGACCGTGTTAACTTAGCCCCGCCCTGAGAGAGCTGTCATCAGTCCATGTGGACTCCGGTGCAAGTGACTGAGGCATTTTGAGGCTAAAGATTACAGTCTGCTCATCACTCCATGGGAAAAGAGGGGCGGGGTCAGCAGACCTCATTAGCATTTAAAGAAACATTGACTAGAACAGTGTTCTGAGAACAGAGCTGATTTTGAGAGGTAAATGCATTTGAGAATGGCTTGATTTCCGAAGGGGCAATTTATTTTTATTAAATTTAAAAAAACTACTGGTGGCTCTTTATCATTGTGGGGTGGTTGTGTACACACACTCCCAAAACACATTTCAGTCCAAACAGCTTGTAAAAGTGCATGTGACACCAGATTTCCTTGTGACACCGTTTTTCCATATTCCACTATGTTCTTCCCTCAAGTAATATCAATGATCATTTATTGTATTGATGGAAGTGAGAGGGAGAGTTTTCAGGAGTGATGATATTACTATGCCGAGGTCAAAGTGCTGCAAAGTGCTCTTTTGTGTCACCATACTTGTGTAACTTGTCATGCAATTGTATTTAAATAGGGAAAACATTGAATCATTTGGTGGTTTCTAAATTCATCCATGTTTGGATCCTAAGGAGTGAATGGAGCTAAACTAAACACCTAAATAGTGGTGTCGCATGCTAGAGCAAGTCAGGAGAGATATGTATCAACTCGCTAAGTTGTGGGAAGAACATAGTGGAATATGGAAAAAGGGTGACGTTTTCCTTTAAGGCAGGGATGGGGAACGTTGATCCTGGAGGGCCACTCTTCTGCAGAGTTTAGCTCCAATACCAAGGAAAAAAATACCTACCTGCTTCTGAAGATCTCAATTAGCTGGTTCAGGTGTGTTTGATTAGGGTTGGAGCTAAACTCTGCAGGGACACCGGCCCTCCAGGATCAACGTTCCCCCCCCCTGCGTTAAGGTAACCAGCTTCAGCAGATTTTTGAGTTCCTTAACTTGTTGTTTTTTTTAGTTTATACAACAGAAATTTGAGAAAACTTTTACGTTTCCTCAACACAGTCTCAAGACCAAATTCGTACGACCTCACTCGTATGATTTTGTACGATTTGTTTAAAACCCCGTCACAGGTAGGTTAAGAGGCGGAGGTAGGTGTAGGTCATTCAATCAAATTCATACGAATTGGCAACCCGTAAAAATACGTACGATTTTCAAGAAATCGTACGAGTGACAATATGATTTGAACACTGCAGTGAATAATGACCTGAACTTTGGTCATATAAAGCCATCATGTTACTTCAGGAAGCTTGGAATAACAAGCCTGAGTTATGTCATATTTTCATTTGTCATCAATAGAACTGGACAGTCCCAGGTCTCATTCAGTATATCCTAAAACTCTCCATTTCAAGTCTGGTTAAATGATTGGCTTTAAAATCAGCTGAGAGACAGTGCAATCCCACAATCCCCTGGGCTGACCGGAGGACAGATGTGTACGGACACGCCAGCACTCTCTAATTGATGTAAACAGAGTAAAGCTGAGTCAGCCTGTAAGCCTGCGTGATCGTGTGCATGTAATGAGCTCCTCTATTACATGTGTGTGTGTGTGTTTTATTCGTCAATCCCGTGGGTAGACTGCTTGAATTAATGTCAGCTTTTACTCGCCCTCTATTTTTACGTTTGCTAATGAGACATGAGACTGGAGAAATGTAATTAGAATATCCAAATCAATTAGAGCATGTTATTCCTACCGCATCAAAGCTCAGTACAGACATTTCGAATTTCATAACTTGTGTTGTACATAAACGCCAGCCCTCCTCCTGTGATATTTCCATTAATGGGCGTAGTGCTTAAAATGTTACGACCACCCAAATGATCTTTACAGCAGCTGTTTTAATTCAGAAATATATTATGTGTTCATAAATATGAAGAGCTGGCCAAAATCGGATCTGATTGGCCGCCGTAACCAAACTGTGATTGGTCATTTTACTTGTCAATCAAATGGTCTTGTTCTGTCTGTTGTTTTACTTTAAATTAAACTAAATTTAACACCATTCATAGCAACCTGTTCAAAGTTATGAATAAAATAAAAAATTATGAAATTATTTAGCCAACAAATAAACAACATTATTTTTAAATACTAAAAGAAACAAACTGTATATTTTAGTACACAAATTAAATTAATCATTAATCTAAATTAATCAGCCTATCCAAAGTATATAACTCTGTCATTATGTACTCTCACCCATTTGTTATTCCAGTTCCAAATATTTTTTATAATAAAGTGATGTAAAGTGATTATTCATGTTTAATTGCATTCAAAATAAAAATTTTTGTTTACACAATATATATATATATATATATATATATATATGACATGGGTATGACCTAGGTATTACAATATGTTTTATGAGGACATTTTCAGTGTCCCCATAATTCAAAAGGCTTAATAAACATAATAAATGGTGTTTTTTTGAGAATCTAACAATGCACACCGTTTCCTGTGTAGGGTCAGTGTAGGGCAATACCACATACAGTTTGTGCGGTATAAACATCATTACGCCTATGGAGAGTCCTCATAAATCACAAAAACCAACATGTGTGTGTGCGCGTGTGTGTGTATGTGTTCACTTTGTTATATTGCAGCCATTTGCTAAAATCACTCAAAGTTAATTTTTTCCTCATTAATGTACACACAGCACCCCATATTGACAGAAAAACACAGAATTGTTGACATTTTTGCAGATTTATTAAAAAAGAAAAACTGAAAAATCACATGGTCCTAAGTATTCATATTCATATTGCTGTGACACTCATATATTTAACTCAGGTGCTGTCCATTTCTTCTGATCATACTTGAGATGGTTCTTCACCTTTATTTGAGTCCAGCTGGGTTTGATTAAAATGATTGGACTTGATTAGGAAAGACACACACCTGTCTATATAAGACCTTACAGCTCACAATGCATGTCAGAGAATCATGAAGTCAAAGGAACTGCCTCAAGAGCTCAGAGACAGAATTGTGGCAAGGCACAGATCTGGCCAAGGTTGCAAAAACATTTCTGCTGGACTTAAGGTTCCTAAGAGCACAGTGGCCTCCATAATCCTTAAATGGAAGACGTTTGGGACGACCAGAACCCTTCCTAGAGCTGTCCGTCCGGCCAAACGGAGCTATCAGAGGGAGAAGAGCCTTGGTGAGAGAGAATATATATATATATACACCCATATATACAGTATAGCCTAATTGTTTTGAGTTACGCCAAAAAACAATACAGAACAACAAAAGAGTGAATGAATTAAGTCAGACTTATTATATCTGAGTGCACTGTTCTTTTTTAAGACTTAATGAAATCTCCAGGCTTTAATTTGCTGCTGAACATCACCAGCTTTGGAAGTGTGTTAATTAAAGAAAAAAATCTGTTTAAACATATGGAAAAGTTTCAACAATTATACATTTCTCACACTTGCACTTCATATATTTTAAAATACAATATTTGGTTAAATCTGAATGAAGAGTTTGAAGCGAGTGGGTTTTCTTGGTCTCAGTGGTTGGAGTTAAAAGGAAGTAATCTTAGCAAGACGATGCACTAGAAACCACCTTACATTCTATTCATGAATAGTAACATCTATTCATGAGCACAGACACATTTCCTTCATAAAATATACTGTGAAACTAACCTCTCTCGTCTGAGATAGAATATGATTTAATGCCAATATAAACAGACTGTTGTGTGCTTGCTCTTATCCTTAAGTAAAGACTGACAGCTTCTCTAACTTAATTAAACAGGCCCTGTGGGAATGAGACGAGACGAGTGTAACAGCAGGTACTGTGTGTGCTGCGTCTCCTCTGTTGTTTTTACCTGTTCAGGCATCATTTTACATTTAACTTGCCTTAAAGCTGCTATTTGAATTTCTTAATTGTGGAAAAAGCTGCTTAAAATGTAGCAAGGTATTTTTTTAATCACACACTGTAGGTCACAGACTAACTATTAAGTTTCTCTAAACGAAAGCTTATAGCTCATCATGACTCATGTAGATTTGGCCAAACAGTGCTACAATAAAGCAACACAACACAAGTCTCAAATGACAGGGTGAATGCAGGTCAATATTTCAATTAATGCTTCTTTTGTTTACGTTTGCACAGTGATGAGCAGATTATAAGCCATTTGAAATGGCCTCTGATGTCATATTTTAAAACAACAGTAAGGATGAATGATCAGAAAGTAATAGTTTACAAATACAGCAATGCACAAGTGCATTTTTAAAAAATAAAAATCTCACAAATTGTAACTTATTGTTACTTAAATGGGTGATTGTACATTTGATCTGAACAAAAATGTTTTATAAATATACAGAGACTATAATGTAACTATATATATTTTTGTTTTACTATACATTAATATATAGGTGACAGTGCACCTTTTGATAAACTGTTTAACTTTCTTTTATTAATTTGTGTGTAAAACACACACACACACACACACACACACACACACACACACACACACACACACACACACACACATGTTGGGTTTACATGTT
>JAUMHQ010000044.1:17188242-17201281 GCA_032361165.1 Enteromius paludinosus | reverse complement strand
TAAGTAGCTGAAAAAAGCACAAATATCAGAGCATGTCCAAACATCTCAAGGGCCCCAAAATCACCTCGGACCCCAGACGGTTAAACCAAGGGCTTATATCGAGTGATTTTTCTACAGTATGAGTTTTGGTGGATGTCAACATATGTCAGAATATAAAAATAATTGAAGTATGGTCGTGATTGACAGCGCTCACAGCTTCATCTGGGAAGCACGTCTCAATAATGGTTTGAAGATCTCAATCTTTGACACTTTTCTTGTGTGTCAAAAGATGATTTTTAACAACTTATTAATGAGAGCTGAGTTTCTGAACAGCATTGTAAGATTGTAAACAGATTGTAGATATTTTTTCGGGAAGTTCAGGGTTTCTGCAAGTTTTATGAAGGTAAATGTAAGACTTTTTAATTAAGATTTTTTGCTTTTGTTTCAAAACAAGTTTTCATGCACCACTGAAACATATGTGTAAGTTTTAAGCATAACCATACTTACATTCGTCCAATTTCTCAAAAATAAAGTCTTAATTTCCAAAAAAGTTTTGGTTTATCTTTTTAAATTATTTTTTCCCTTTATTTACCGTACGACTTCAACTCATTGAAATCCAATTTTTTTTGTATTGATGTTGTACAATATACATAAAGGTACTTAAAAATTTAAGGTTGCAACTGAACTCTGAAGTACTGTAGGTGGAAACTTAATTTAGTAAAACAGTTTTATATACAGTATATATTTTTGCTAATGTCAATAATTAAAAATACAACTGCAACTACTATTAACAGATACAACTTTTCAAATGATAAATGTTGAAATCAAGATTAATAAAGATTAATAAACTTCTTAATGATATCAAACAAAACTAACTGAAAGGTCATGCTTATTTCTTCTTCATATGCATTATCCCAGCCAGGGCCGTGTAAAGGCCTTTAAAGGGGGCGGGTGCCCAATGTTATAAAAAGGGGCAAATATCAGACTGAAAGTCTAAATCACATGTCAGTTCTTTAGATGACCATATCTCTAATGCGCTTCTACCTATTGCATATGAACCTTAGAAGCAACTCAATTAAGTAAGCTGAATCAAAAGAAACAAACAGTTCAATGATGAAAATGAGAGGCAATATCAACAAGTGGCTCCCCTACACATCTCTCTCGGTGATGGTAACCGTTAAACTTAAATGGCTGCAAATGAACCAAACCCACCCAAACTAACTTGAACATAAACACGCATAACATAACTAAAACAAAAACCAACTGCCAACTTGCTTAAATGACACAAAAATAAGTAAACTCTAAAGAAATACCCATGATGCATCGGGTGCATAAGTCCATAACCAGCTCATAACGAGTGTGCTCTGCTCTCAAGCAAGCATTGGTTAATGGCAGTCATGTGACTGATGCGAGCCAGATCCTTTTATTTAGCAAAATTGAGATTAATAGTTACATTTTATTGTTGTGGGGCAAAGACAGGGCTCCATACACACATACACATAAAAAAAAAAAAAAAAAGGAAACCCCAAGAAAAGGGCACTTGAGGCACCTAGGAGGAAAGGGGCGGGTGCTCCACCCTCCTCTGCATGTGCCTGATCCCAGCTGTCCTCAACATTTTTGGGTCGTCACTCAATACTCTACCATATACTGTATACTAGTGATGAACAATTCAAAACTCCTTCCAGATGTAGACGTACACATGCTGTTGAATATCTTTTTCTTCAGAGCTGAATCAGATTTTTTCAAAGAGCTCCTCATTTCTTTATTTCAAAAGCCCATCTGTGAGGATACAAAACACCACGTTAGATAATTAATCCAACAAGCTGTAGAATAAAAGAAACAGCAGCTCATTCAATGAACGTACAAGAAACGTTGGTTTTCAAACAATCAAACATGTCCATGTGAACATATGCTGGAGAGACGGCGGAATCAGATATATCAGGAAGTGGCACAAACGGACAAACCATCTGCAGTCTGATGAAAGCGGTGACAGGAGCAGGAGGCCCGTGACGTACAGCAGGCTAATGAAAACGTATGTCTCATCACAGGACTTCCCCAGCACTCTGCCTTGTATCTAATGGCATTGTCAAGGCAAAACAGGAAAAAACACAAGACGGGAGATCAGGGTTTGGATGGTCGAGACAAATGACAGAGGTTAGGAGTAACACAGAGCATCCTTCCCAGCATCCCAGCACTCAGCGAAAGGAAGCAGAGAAGAAAAATTGAAGGTACTGTAGGGCGCTCGCACTACGTATGCATTAGAGAGGAAAGCAATATGCACTTTTACATTTGATGAATGACTCTGCTGGGATATCTAATCCTCTTCCTCCATCACCTCTCTGGAAAAAAAAGATTAGCGCAGGCTTATTTTAGAATTCAACTCCCTTAGTCAACATCTATTTTATCCATGCAAACGAGACGGGAATTAAAAGTACATTCACTGAAATATTGCACTATTGGATTTGTAATGAAATGATATTCATTCACGTTTGCCAGACAGTGAGCTGCTGCAAAGACACACTGACTTTTTGTATTTAATGGCATGAAAAGGCCTCAATTTAATTCCGCTTCTCATACTGGCACCTAATAGAAAGCCGGGATTTCGTGTGAAAACATGGGGAGCAGTGCTGGTGAAGCTGTTCTTAACTACAGCTTACTCAAAAAGTAGCTAAACTCAGTTAATTTACTCATTTAAAACAGGTGTTAGTCGCACTAACTAAACCAAACATGAGGAAACACAGCAAAGCAGCGTTCTGTCACACAGTAAATAACCTGCTTACTGGGAAGGTGACACTATTTTTAAGTGCTAAGGTAATGTCATGCTACAGAAAATATGGTTTAAAAGTCTTCATTTTAATGGTAACAACGATTGTGAAAAGGTTTTTTGTATGGTGATTTTTTTGGGTCTTTTACAGTACAATACTATTTTTTTTTAATGTTTTTTATATGACCACACATTAACTAGGGTCTTCTGTTGTTAAATGAACGTTTGTGGTATTATTGGTAACACTTTACAATAAGGTGTCATTTGTTAACATTCGTAAGTGTCTTAACTAACATAAACAAACAATGAATAATCCATTTATTACACTATTTAATAATCTTTGATAATGTTAGCTATTGAAATAGCTACAGTTGTTCAGTGTTTATTCATGTTA
Source organism: Enteromius paludinosus (assembly GCA_032361165.1). NCBI lineage: Eukaryota > Metazoa > Chordata > Actinopteri > Cypriniformes > Cyprinidae > Enteromius > Enteromius paludinosus. The sequence continues at coordinate 17,198,144 of JAUMHQ010000044.1, read as the reverse complement.
GTTCACAGAGCATTAATCTTAAACACAACTTGTGATTTTAATGATGCATTTGTAAATGCTTAAATGAACATGAACTTAGATTAATGCCACCTGATCTCACTAAATTCTGTGTAATGACCACAGACTCATAATTCTGTGTTAGTGTCACGAAATTGTTGAAAATTCTGTGATGGGCTTATGGAAAAGATTATAAGTCAGTGACAGGTATGAGCCAGGAGCCATGCATGGATAAGTGGATTTATTTTATATAAAATTTAGACTTTTAATTGTAGCACCTACCCCCACCTTTACCCTAAACCTACCCGCTTCTGAATAATATAGAACACACACACACACAATATAAGTGCAGTCACAGGTATTTATTGCAAAAACTGACCTTATGAAGCCATATGATGTCTTTATGCGATGAAAAGAGTAAAATACAAGGTTTTAATCGCTGAAATGATCCCGCTCCGTTAACGTGCTCACATCTCAATCAAAAACACAATTTACAACCAAGGGCTGACGTAAGGATTGTCCTGGTGGTATTTTTTAAATTTGCTCAAAGCAGCAGCAGCAGCACAGATGAGTCAAGGCGAACGGAGAGATGCTGATCGTGTTCTCTCACAAATCAATTCTTTTTCTGACAGTTCTGACTGTTTACAGTGAAAAATCACACCCCAATGCAATAATGGTAGTATCATTAAATCCGTGAGTGGATCACGGCTGATGCCTGTCACTGACTCGCATTGTAATCTTTTCCGTGAGTCCATCACAGAATTTTCGACGATTCCATGATACTGACACGGAATTATGCGTTAAGAGTCTGTGGTATGTTTATGAGATTATGGATTACGTTATGGTACGTTTTTTTTTTTTTTAAATGTACCCTGGCTCTTCCAAGCTAGGTAATGCCTGGTGGATAGTGACCATTATTTTGAAACTCCATAATCTGATATAGTCTGGTATAAGTACTGTGACATAAAACTAACCTGTACGTCTTTGGGAGGTTATCACACGTCCTCTGAAGCAGACTGATGGGTTTTTAAACAATAAATATTTCGGTTTGAGCGCTGAATTCCAGCTTCTTGTCTGACTTCTGACTCGACGTACGACATATGATAGTCGTAGGTACTTTGCGGATATATTCAATTTACAGAGCTTCAAAACAATAGGCACTATCCACCCACATTACCAAGCTTGGAAGTGTTACGTGCAGGTCCGGTAGAGAGATCGCTGGAGACGCGGAGTATAATAAGCACAATTTTAATATAACTCAAAACTCATATAAACCAAGATACAGCAATGAACATGTCTAAACAACATTAATGACGGACGAGGACTGAAAGACAGACAGGAACTTATAAAGGGAAGACAATCACTGATAATAATAGACACACCTGACATGAATCACTAATTGACAGAAACTGGGTCACAGGGAAAAGGCAACAAAGAACATTGACACATGTTACAGGAGGAGCCGGGATAAATATTTATCTGAAAGAAGAAAGTCATACAGACCTAGGATAGCTTCGGGGTGAGTAAAATATGGTGTAATTTTTATTTTTGGGTGAACTACACTTTTAAGGTAGTTGCTACGTAATTAATGAATCAAGATTTTAGTAGGATGATATATGAAGAGATTATTTGCAAAAACAGATAACAAAGTATTTTTAAATGATGTTTTGTTTTACATTTTCTTATGTTTTATTGACTTTTATTGTGTTAGCTGTTTTATTTAGCTATTTTTTTAAATCTAGAGTTCTCTGTTATTGCAAATAAACTCTTCATATTTACATTATATAAGTTACATCAGATAAGTTTATTCAATACACTTTTTAACTAAATTTGGCAACCATAGCTGCTGTTTCTTTTCTTTTTATCATAAATATCAGATATTTCTTTAGGTGTATAAATATGACCCGCTGACTCTTAGCACTTACCACTTTGAGTTCAAGTTCAAGTTCAAGTTTATTATTATAAGCCCGAAGGGCAATTATTGGTGCAGCATAAAGGTTGTAAACATCATACTCAGACAACAAACACAGACAAGGTACAAATAACAATGCAATTTTCTAATTTAAAAGCCTTACAGCCATAGGAATAAGTGTCCGTACCTATTGCTTTTACACCTAATGTAGGCATGCTATAACATCTGCCCAAAGGAAGCATTTTAAACTCAAGGAACAGTGGATGAGTACACTTTTCTAAAACACTGCAAACAGTTTTATTTGCTTTTAATATCACATTAACATCTATCCTCATGCATTTCAGACAAGGAAACAGCAGGAGTACCTAAATTTGATGTTAACAAGGACGCATACCTTAAACATGTGCAGTCACCAAATAACAACCTCAACTTGACCTGACCTTTACTTTCCCTGCTGTCAGATTTATTCAGTCAAATTAAACAATGTCTTTGAATGTCTTTGAGACACTTAACTTATTACACTTCTAAACAAGATCTATTCTTAAGAGAATGGCACAAATAATAGTTTTGTAAAAATAAATAAATTAATGAAAAAATAAATAAAATAAATTACAGACTGTACATAAAGGTCCATTAATTCTTAGTCTACTCACTTACTGATCTTTATTGCCTGGCATAAAATATAATGCTTTATGATGCTACATTATCTATGGTAATGAGAGGTTTGATGGTTAAACCCGTTCTGTTGAGTCTAAGCCTCAGCATCATGGAGGGGTGAAGCCGGAGCCAAGGATGTCTACATTACCCACTGACGTCTGATCCTGCAGCTCAATACTGGATTACAGGAAAGAGGACAGTGAGGTCATGTGCAATTACTCAAATGAAGCTCTGCAAACGGCACTATATTAAAGGCCTCTGAAAAATCCAATTACGTCAAGGCTTGAAGACTTTAACAATAAATTGTCATACATTATTGGGATTTGAGATGCAAAGGTTGCCAGTTTGACGTGGGGTGAGTGTTAAAATATTCCCACAAAAAAAATAAAATGCCTTATGAAGAGCCTTTGTGTTAATATTGCTATACAACGGATTTCCAAGCACAAAGGAGTTTTAAACAATCAGCTGAAGGGTGGGCAAAAAATTCCATCTTCAAATCCAGGCAGTCACAACACAAGAATAAACAAGAATAAAGAAAAGGAATAGTTCATCCAAAAATGAAAGAATGATAATAATAATAATGAACTTAATTCACTCTCAGGATATCGTTTCTTCAACAGCAATATCCTGAGAAATTTAGCATTAGATTCCCTGGGTGCCGTCAGAATGAGAGTCAAAATGTAATGATTGTTGTTTCTTACACACATCTTATAAACATCTTTTGGCTTCACAAAATGTTAACTGATGGACTGGATTATTGTAATGTTTTTAGCAGCTGTTTGGACTCTCATTCTGACGGCACCCATTCACTGCAGAGCATCCATTGCTGAGGCACTGATGCAACGCAACATTTCTCCAAACCTGATGAACAGACACTCATCTATATCGTGAATGAAACATCTTAAAATTGCAATAAGCTTAACTTTACTGAACTGTGATCAAAATGTCATACAGTAGAGAATTATAACCGAGCGGGTCTAAATTGTTGCATGTGACATGGTATTAATATATTAAAGTTGTCAGTTGTTAAACATGTTTTCAATCTTGTTTTCCCTGCCGGGCATAAATAATGGTGGATTTTGCAGTTAGCAAGGTTAAACGTTAAGGCAGGTAATACGTTTCAGAGGCAGGCGGCTTCTCACGGGTCACATTAGCCAGAATCGGCTGACACAAATCAATAGCAAGACAGATGCTTTACCAGTTTCATATTTTCATTTTAAGCAATCTCTTATTAATTTGTGTTCACATAAAAGCCATTTTTCCAGACAAGGGTGAAACTATAGATTCTGCCGGAGGCAATCAAATGTTCATCAGGTTCTTTCTCATATGATGATGGGAAGTTTTTCAGAAGATGACATGAGACTATAACCTCAGGCCCTAGGCTTGAATCTGAGAGACACATTTTTTGGGGGGTTGCAGTACAATTTTTTTGTGCACTGGACAAATTGAATTCTGCTTTGCCCTGCTGCAATGGAAAGCTGCAAGACACATTTTGAAGACGGGATGCCACGTTGATCTATTCACATCATCAATCAGCCTGGCTAACATTTTACAGGGGAAACTAGATTTTTACATTTTCTCAAGAAAAGTGAGCGTTACTTTGTTGTGACTTGCTGCCAGGGTATTGAGGGTGGTTGCTAGGTACTGTCACATGCCAAATAATAAGAAAAAACAACAACATTACAGTTAGTCATACTAAAGCAGTAAAATGTAACAACTCTAAAATTAAAGTGTCAAAATTAAATGTCTGGAGTAGTACATACATACATACTCAAGTCATAAATATGAGATCAGAATGTCAGAATTACGATAATTACTGTATGAGTTGAAATTATGACATACTAAGCTATAATGATGAGAAAGTCATATTTAGTTATACTTTAAGAATGAATATGAATTAGCAAGGTAAGTCATAATTATGACAGTTTAATTAATTAGATATTTCATAATGGCATAGTTATGAGAACATAAAAACTGTGACATAATTGCTGTCAAAATTATGACATTAAATAATATTTATGAGATCATTTTTTAATTTATGAAATACATATTCTAATGCCAAAATTATAAAATTTTAAGTAATAATTATGAGATAAAAAGTCAAAATTATGAGTCATAATTACAACACGTCAATTCATGAGACAGAAAGACATAATTACGATAAACAATGTATGAGACAAGACGAAATGATGACACAAGTTGGAACTATGAGATATATAAGCCATAATTAAAATTAGGAGCATATCAAGTCATAAATATGAAATAAGTCAAAAGTATGAGATATTAAGTCACAACCATGCCAATCAAATGTATGAGGTAAAAGTCAAAACTATGAGATAATAAGTCTTAATTAGGACAGAAAGAAACATAATTACTATATGCGATGAGTCATAATTATCAGCATATCAAGTCATAATTAGGAAATTATTGAGAAGTATGAGATATTGAGTCACAATTATGAAAGTCAAACCTCCTAGATAATAATTAGGACATACAAACCACAGTACGAGACAAGATGAAATTATGACATAAGTTGTCATTATGAAAAAAATCATGTGCATGTAAAAAAAAAAGGCATACAAAATGTTAAGTACTGTTTAAGTCAAAATTACTAAACATATCTGGTCATAATCAAAAAAATCCATAAAAATTATTGCAAGTAACAATTTTGACAGTTAAATTTATGAGATAAAAGTCACAGTATCTACAACTGTAAAGCACTTTTTTATGTGTTGGAAATTGGCTTCCAAAATCACTAATCATGAGCAGTAGTAATGGTAACTGTGACACATGCTTAGCAAAACCACAGTGGAAGGATTTTAGTCTTGTTTTACTGCAGTGATAGCAGAAAAAGAAAAAAAAAAACTCATCGATGTAATCACTGATGGCCAAGCAGAGTCTGTGTGAGTTTGTTGCTGTTTGGTACTTACGTTGACACTTTCTAAACAATGAGAACGCAGTGTGTGATTGAAGACTGGATGGATAACAAAGGCAAACAAAAATGCCGGCCGCCCGTTTCGCTTTGTGAAGCGGCAATCAGCGTTGACACACACAGACTACATTCAGCTACCAACACGCCACACTTTGTCATATCCACTCAAAATGAAATAAAACAGCAGGACGGCTCAGAGCAACAGTTTAACCACACAGAGAGACATAAAGACAGTTTGCTGTGAACGCATTACATTTAGAGACCAATGCATGACATTTCTATTTACACCCGTTCCTTTCTCACTCTATTACAATCTTCCCTTTTTTGCGAAATTGGTTAAAATTTCCTGCTAATTTTTTTTCCCCTGCTGTGTCTAACATAATGTGCACTTTCATAAAAAATATATGAAATATAAAATGTTTTTGCATTGTGTTTTACTTGCTTTGAAGTATGCCTTATGCAACATCATGTCTTCCTGTAGAAAACAACACTAAATGGCAAAGAGATGAAACGAAACATTTGCAAAGTCTTCTGCTTCTCAGATGTTTCTCTTTAGAGAAAGACCACAGTAATCACCTTCAGAGACCTCAACAATGTCTCAGTTTACAGTACGCAACATAAAGTGAGAGATCTCACGAGCTCTGCATGCCAAAACCGCCTATATTATTATCGATTGAGGAAGCGCAAACTCGTGAAACTAACTATTGACTCACTTGTGTTGTTTTTTCAATTCCATTTTGAAATTTGAGAATCATGATAAACGAGATTTAAATTCTTCAATAATAATGAATACTTGCAGATGCTTTGTACCTGTATTCATCTGTACAATTTCTATCTCTGTCTAAAATGTTATATATATATATATATATACATATACCTTTCAGGGAAAATCATTTTGTTTAATTAAAATTTTAAAAATTCTATTTTAATTTAAATCTTTGTTTTTGTTATTATTTATTTCCAATTAATAAGTTTAGTGCTTCCGCTTGAAAAATATTTCAATTATATACATTTCAATGTATATTTTATTCATCAGGTTGCAAAGTTTTTAATAGTTTTTCAACATGGTGCCACAATTATAAAAGTGCATTGTATTACTTGTAATTACCACAATAAATGGATATTGTGCCATAGTAAATATCAAAATACCTCTTTGATTTTTTGGGATAGCAAGATTACATTTTTTTAAAACATAAAATTGCAGATCACATCAATGCAGATATAGCATTTTTTTGTTCTTTTTATGTGAAAAGTGCAAAGACATGCATTTCAAGATATATTTCGCATATCTCATATCATATTTTTAGGTTGCATCGCTCGGTATAAACTATAAGTGGTGGTTTGAAAAAGTGATGGTCACTTTGCATGTCGGTCAGATGGTCTCTTCCTGTCTAAGTGGGCATTTATTGACCAGAACAACTGCAGAGTGCACGAGATTTGCAGCAGTCAAAAGTCTGGCGATGCGAGACCATCCAATATTAGGCATTTGTAATGCGAACACAGACGAGAGAATGTAAAAATAACATGCATTAGCGAGAGACGTGATCTAAAAGCCTCTGTGGTCTGGGCCTGGACGGGCGTTTCGAGGTCTCCCCCGGGTGTGAATGGACCCACAGCGCCTGCCGCTCTCTGTTTGGACCTCGGCCTTTGAAGAGCACTTCTGTTTGTTTACGAGGAGGACTCAAATTGCCCGTAATGCTTGGTTAGATTTCCATTAGGAGCTTGCTGGAGGTCAGAGCCGAGGCCTGACCTTGGGTCTGGTTTGTTCACAAAGCCGCCGCTGAACTCGCTATCGGCCCAGGAAATCTGATCCTGGATCTGCGATCTTTATAATGGCACAGGGAGCTGCAGTCGTGGACTAAAACACCATCTCAGATCATTTGGGATTGTATTTACATCAGTGCTGTTTGCGGATCTCTGCTGTTTTTTAGTGTATATTGACTAAATTTAATATCGATTATGTGATCTGATAGCAAACTCAGCCGTGTATTGTGCAGCATCCTTACCAGAGTAAAGGTCCCAGGATACCGTTACTGTATAGTACTTTACATGATAATGCAAAACACAACAACACAGATGCTACAAAAAAGGATTTCACCCATAAGAGAAATTATAAAGCAGCATCACAAATCATTTGAATCCAACAGTTAAAACAGTTTTCAAGTTTTGATACGAACGTGAAAAATTTTATTTAAAAATGTAAATTTGAAATTATATTTTAGCATTATTTACACATTAATAATTTCAATATAACTAATTATATCAATATAACACTGTTTTTAATAATAAATAATAAAAAAAAAATATATTATTACAGTTAGTATTGCTGTTATTATTATTTTAATGTTCAATAATTTTTTTAGTATGTGCTTTTGTAATTTTTTAGAACTTTAAAATTTATGTTATTTAAATAAAATGTTATTTTATTTAAATACTATTACATTTTTAATATTATTTTCAATTAGCTTTTATTTTTAAGTATTTATTTACATTTTTGTCATGTGCTTTTGTAATTTTATTAGATTTTAGATTTATTTTGATCCGTATATATTTTTATTTCTATAAAAAAACTTTTTTTTATTTTCATAAAATTATTTGTATATTTCTTCATTTACTTATTTTATTGCTTCAATTAGTTGCAAAAGCAACATGTTCAGTTTAGGTTTTTCGTATTTGTATTTTATTTTTTATTTATTCTATAATAATCAGTACACTATTACACTTTTTAGAAAAGTAATATTGCCAGATGAATGTAATGATACTTGAATTCAGATTGTTTAAAATGTGCAGTAATCATAAAGCACACCTGTGTTTCAAATTTATATCACTTAAATCACTATTGTTTCACAAAACAAACGCATAAAGATATAAGAAATACTGTACCTCCAGTATGCTCTCAACTACTGTATGCACTTTTATGCCAGTATTGAATACTTTATATTAAGACTGAAATTTGAAGAAAGTCATAATTTGCACAGTCAGTACGGAGTTAAAGGACGAGTCTCTCTCACAGTAATTGCATTTAGTGGTTTAGGATTACAGTGAGACAAACGCACACTCTTCAGTCCAGCTGTGTTCAGTTGCATGGTTTTTCTGTCTGCTGGCTTTGCTGTTATCATGAATTTTTGCTGATAAATGAGTAGAAATGCATTAATTTTGGATTTGTTGTCTGAATTAAATAACTCATATTAAACCAACGTAAATATAATAACAAATAAGTACAAATAATTATAATGAAAAATAACTATTATAATTTATTGACAACAGCAATAACAACAATAACATTAATAAAAATTATAAACCATGTTTTTTTTTACTTTGCATGTTGTTAAAACATTGTAAAAATGGCACAAATATTTTTGTATTTATTATAATATATATATAAAACAATGATTTAAATTATATCTGTATATGAACATATGTACGTTTCAAATATTTGATTGTGACAATGAACTTTATTAATATATATATAAAAATCGATATTTTCACAACAGATTAGTTGTAACTCAATTTCTTGTTCTATTATTTGGAACTTGGGGAAAAGTGTAGAAGTAAAAAAAAAAAAAAAAAAACTATAAAAAAACTCTTTTCATTTAGTTTTTTCCTGGTGTGAGCGTTCAAGAAGCTGTTGTACAGAGCGCTTGTAAAGGCCCGGCCACCAAAAGGACCTTGGATCTCACCCTGGATGAAGAATGAAACTTTATGCTTTGATGATAAAGCTTTCCAATACCCAGAACAAACGTTTGTCGGGAAAAAGCCATGACAGCAAGCTATTACTAGCAGAAGACATCAGTGAGGATGTCACCTGACTTCTCGCCCGTGTTTGCTTCAAAATCCCTTTGAGGATGACTAGTAGGGACCCGCTTGACATGTATGTAAGATGAGACAAGCCTGGATCCCAGAGAAACCAGGATTAACAAGAAAGACTCTGCCCCTGATTGATGCTGATGACCATCAAACAAACGTTTTGTGTCCAGAAAATATTAAAGGAGGAGTTGCTCAGTATTTATAAAAGGGAAACCATAATATGATGATTAAATTAATATTTTTTTTAATCAAGGAAATATGTTCAATTATATTTTGATTTATTGAATTTAATTTATTTAATTATATACTTTTTTATGATGATTAATAATTATGTTAATAATTATTATTATTATATTATAGATGTTTTTAATTATAGAAAAAATATGTTCAATTATATATATATATATATATATATAGATAGAGAGAGAGAGAGAGAGAGTTTTTTTTCGACAGTTTATTATCATTAATATTATTATGGGTGGTGGAAGCCATATTACTATCGCTCTAAAAAAGGTTTTTCGGCCATGGTTTTTTATCTCTTCCTTTTCATCCCTTTCTCCTCCCATTGACTTTGAATGGGACGAGAAAAACGGCTCT
>JAUMHQ010000044.1:17163285-17173368 GCA_032361165.1 Enteromius paludinosus | reverse complement strand
TCACCTACATCTTGGATGCCCTGGGGGTAAGTAAATAAACATAAAATTTTCATTTTTGGGTGAACTATCCCTTTAAGTTACTAAGAGAGATGTGAATTTTGAGTCTCTTAAAAGTGTTCGACTAAAACAGTGAAACTTTAAGTTAATTTTCTTTACTAACAGCGCAGTTGTTATCTTGGTTGTGAGAAGTCAAGATAACTGTTAACTGTTCTTGAGGTATTGCCTGGGGAAAGAAACTGTTCTTGTGTCTGACTGTCCTAGTATTCGGACCAGATGGCAAAAGCAAAAAAAAAGTCATAGCTTGAATGTGAGGGATCCAGAGTGATTTTCTGAGCACTTTTCCTCACTCTGGATGTGTACAATTCTTGAAGGGTGGGCAGGGGAGCACCAATAATCCTCAGCAGATCGGACTGTCCTCGGTAGTCTTTTGATGTCTGATTTTGTGGCTGAGCCAAACCAAAGAGTTGTAGAAGTACACAGGACAGACTCAATAACGGCTGAGTAGAACTGTTTCAGCAGCTCCTGTGGCAGGTTGAATTTCCTCAGCTGCCGAATAAAGTACAGCCTCTACTGGGCCTTTTTAGCAATGGAGTCAATGTGAGCATCCCACTTCTATTCCTGAGAGATGATGGTGCCCAGGAACCTGAATGACTCCACTGCTGTCACAGTGCAGTCCATGCATGATGGTAACTGGGGGGAGAGCAAGTTCACTATCATCTCCAAAGTTTTGAGCGTGTTGAGCTCCAGGTTGTTGAGACCACCAGATAGCCAGCTCTTTAACCTCCTGTCTGTAGGTAGACTCATCACCATCCTGGATGAGGCCGAGGACTGTGGTGTCTGCAAACTTCAGGAGCTTGACAGAGGGGTCTTTAGAGGTGCAGTTGTTGGTGTACCGGGAGAAGAGCAGTGGGGAGAGAACACAGCCCTCCAGTGCTGATGCTATGGGTGCTGGATGAGAATCTACCTAGCCTCACTACCTGCCTGTCTGTCTGGAAGCTGATAATCCACTGACAGACAGAGCTGGGGACAGAGAGCTGGGTAAGTTTGGTCTGCAGGAGGGATGGTGTTGAAAGCGGAGCTGAAGTCCGCAAAAAGAATCCTCATGACTCCCTGGTCTGTCCAGATGTTGCAGGATGTAATGCAGCCCCATGTTAACTGCATCATCCAAAGACCTGTTTGCATGGTAAGCAAACTGCAGGGTGTCCAGTGATATCCTCCAGATGAGCCGACAGCAACCTCTTAAGAGACTTCATGACCACAGATGTTAGTGCCACCCGTCTGTAGTCGTTAATAATGTATATGTAAGTGTCATTAAAATTCCTATATACAGAGGTTTCCCTACATTGAGTCTAAAAAGAGTTTAGAAACATCAAATTTTCCAAATTATGATCTCTTTAAAACCATAACAATCAAAAAAAGTTATTTTCGTTCAATTTGATGACTAAATGACACAGAATTACACTGCTAGTTACAAAAACCTCTCAAACCTCAATTTCTTATGACGTTGCTCATTCAACACCAAAACAGTCGTTAACATAACGCCACTAAACATGTTCACAGATATGTTCCTTATTATAGGAAACTACCTCACTGCTTAGCATGCAGCAGTTCTAGCCCAAGCATTTTCCGTCATGTCCCTCACGAATGTTATTAATAAAGTCGGTGGACTTCAAAGCTGCCGTTTGATACAACTCGCCTGCATGACCACAAACCATCTCATTAGCTGTGGCTTTGATACAAATCAAGCAAGTTATTACAGCGTTAACCTCATAACCCAACAATGAAACATGCTGTACTTCTATGGAAGGGGAAACACTGCTATGAATCGCACCTTTCCCGCAGTTAGGAAATGTGATTCATTTCCCAGTATTAAAGAGATGCCCACGGCAGAACACATGCTGTTAGAGATAAGAAGATGCTTGATCAAATGGATCTGTCCTATGAAAGAGCATCTATAGCCAGTGAAGTGTTTCCAGGAAAGCTAATAACCATTTCTTTTCTTCAGCAGGAAATCTTCTGATAAGTGTGAGTACATGTGAACTGCATGAATACACTCTCAACAATAGGTTGGTGCTAAAACTTGGATGTTTTTGTAAGCAGACGTGATTTCAAAGTGCTTGATCATGCAAAATGTGCTGCTACGATTTTAGTGTTTTGTAGGTGTATTTTAGAGCATTGAAACATGGTTTCTAGGGTGTTGTGGGTGGTTGCTAGGTGGGTGTTTAAAGAGTCAAAAAGCCCACCCTCATGTATTATGTAGCCTAATATTTTAGTCTCTAGATATGGCTCAAGTCCTGCTTTTCATGCAAGTCTGTGAAAATTGCCAATATTATCATTTAAAAATCACACTTGGAAAGGCAGTAAAAACTGCACGGTTTGAGGCGGTTGTTGTTATTAACTAAAGATAATATACCCCCAGTTTCACAAAAAGGGCTTAAGCTAGTCCCAGACTAAAGTGCATGTTTGAGCTGTCTCAGATGAAAATATCTTGCTCTGACATATCTTAAAACATGTCAGTGTCATTGTTCTGTGTTAAGATGCACACCTGTAATATTTTCTTATAGGGCAATTTTGTAAAAGTTGCTTAAATATCTTAATTAAACTTATGCCTAGTCCTGGCTTAAGCTAAGCCCCGTTTGTGAAACCGGGCCATAAAGCTATAAAAAACTTTGAAAGTTATTAAAATACTAAATATTACATTACTAAACTCTGAACTCGAATTACACTGAAAACTAAAAATAAATGTAAAAATAAAAACTCACTCAAAATAATAAATACTATAAGAGTATATTAATGCTACTAAAATAAGGAAATAATTTATCCCAAAATTAAAGAGCCCTGAATATGTAGTCATCCCCAGGCTATCCAAGATGTAGATGAGTTTGTACATTATTGTGACGTTTTTATCATTCTGACGGCACCCATTCACTGTAGAACATGGAATGATGCAATCCTACATTTCTCCAATCCTGTTCTAAGGATGTCCCGAGGGTGAGTAAATCATCAGTAAATTAATTTATGGGTGATTAAGTTAATTTAAATATATTTAAAATATTGAACCTCACCTCACAAACAGCTATATAAAATGTCCTGATCTCATGTTTAAACGTAGGTATTAATGTTACATTTCAAAGTATAAAACATATCTTCATACGTTTTTACTGTTTCTAAAATATACAATTTAGACGCATTTTAACATTTAAAACGTACAAATTTAGATTTTTCGAACCCTTTACCAACCCTAACCTAAACCTCCGTATTTTATAGAAAATATTTTATCACTAAGCGATTGAGATTTTTAACCTACCCCCAAACTTAAACCTACCAATTCTTTATCGAATATAAAAGGATATAAAATGCAACTCACTGAAATATGCAGGAAAACAAAAATTTTCATCTCTGTGCAGTGTAAGAAAAACATTACAGACAGAAAAAAATGTAAATAAAATGCAGTACCAATGAGTGGTTTGAAGCAGCGGCGGGGGCTTTGCTGTTTATGGTCAAGTCTTCTCTAGGGGTATAGGGATGAAGAGCGCTGAGTAAAGGCTTGGACTTGGGTGTGTTCCTCAAGATGGATGCGAAAGAACAGGATTACAGTGCACAAATAAATTGGTTTCATTTTGTAATTGCTGCCTTTTATTGTATTCACAGCATGCGAATTTGTACATTTAGATGCTGAAAACACATCAGCGCCGTATGTTTCAGTGCCTGTAAAAACGTAAGTTAATGTACGCTTTATAAAACTAAATTTGACGTAAAATGCATACAAATTGTCATGAGAAAAGTGTTAAATAAACTCATGTATTCTGTATGAAGGTGGTCTTTGCTTTAAAGAATCTAACTAGCAAACATAATTGCACATTACAAATCAATGTTACATCAATCACTGGTCAACACAGCTTCACCTTTTAAATTATTTCATTTAGTCTGCCGTGCTTTGTGTGAACATTTAAAGGCACGCTTTTAAGTGTACACTAAAAACATAAAGAAAGCTGCATTCCTTGTATTTCACCATAGAAATCTGAATCTGATGCAACCTGAGAAACAGCGGGGCTATTCCTGAAGCCCGGACTGAAGGGAAAACCCAAGACAATAAGGGCTTTCAAGTGGTGTCAGATACTGTTCTTACTTCGCCTCTGTTGGCAAGCACGGCTTCCTCACTGTCAGTGTCTGACCTTCTCTTAGCGCAGCCCATCAGGCAAAGAGCGGAAAGAGTAGCAGATGGTTCTGGAAGGTCCCTCAGGGACATCTTCATATACTGTATATGAAGCTATTAAAACCAGTGGGCTGAGGAGGAGAGGATTGTTTTTGAAATGATATAGCTCATTTATTTTGTTTGTGTAGCTGTCTGGCAAATGCTAATGAGCGAACGCTAACCAATCATAAACAGTGGCTGTTTATTTGATGGGAACTCTTGTTGCATTTGAGTGAGGACTGAAAACTAGATCCACACCTGTGAAAAGATGGTGCTGACCGAATTCAGATTCACGTTTGTCTTTTACATTCGGTATCGGCAGATACTTTAAAATCAAATGACTCGGACTCGAGGGCAAAATAACCTGATCGGGACAGCCCTAATTCTCATGGTTCTGATATTGTTAAATGGTCACATGCATATTTTTTGCATACATTTGCATATTTATGCATTTATTTATTTACTTTTTTCCACATATGCATACAGAACTTTAAAAAAGTACATAAAAATGTAAAATTAAATGCCTTGAATAACAGCTTAAATATTAAAATTAATAAAATAATGTCTCGCTCTCAACTGCAACTTCGTCTTCTATTCCTTCTGGCAGTGTAACGCTGCTCGGACAAGACGAAACAAAAACAGGAAAGGATCTATCTGCAGGAGTTTAATAAGATTTAAGTAATCCAACACAGGTACGTCCAAGTACAGAGACAATGGCAGGAAGCAACCCATTAAAGACATACTGACAAATTCAAAGAAAACAAGACTGGCTTTGTACTGAGGGCTGACGCAATAAACTACTGTAGTTAGTAACCAGGGTAACTAACTGGGAAATGGGCATGTCTGAATGAGTGTCTATGACAACCAACAAACAGAGTGGCAGAGAAACAGACGAGGGACGAGGCAACACTGGAGACACAACTACAAAATAAAAGTTTCTAGGCACAAACATGAAAAACACGAGCAGGGATCATAACAGGCAGATCCGTTTTTAACCTCATTGTGAACGAGTCCATAGGAATCCATAGTTTATCAAAACACAAATACACATGTCTTGTGTGAATAGACCTTTAGACCAGCATGCAAGCTGGTTTCCGCTGGTTTAGCGAATGAACCAGCCTTACTCACATTGGCCAGGTATAAGATACACTCAATGGCACTCATCTATACGGACATTCTAAGCGGCCATGTATTATGTATTATCATTTTTTTTCCGTCTTGTTTTCTCGTGATCACGTCTTATTTTTCTCGTGATCTCGACATAACAAAAGTTGTTTTCTCGTTATCACAATTACATTTTTTTGTCTGGTCTCACCTAAAAACTCATTTAATGCGGAAGACTGTACACTACTTCTTGTTGGATTTATACGTATTAAATAAACACAAATTTGTTTTCGATTGTTTTATTGAAGTAGACCTTTTAGGCTGCTTATAGACATAACAAGGCAGCAAAAAAGACGTTTTAAATAGTATATTTCTATCATTTCAGCAGCGTGCAGATAATGCTGCCTGGTGTTCTTAGGCCGGACACGCAAAGAAAATTAGGTCGTGATAACGAGAAAACAACATTATGTCGAGATCACAAGAAAACAAGACGGAAAAAAATTATAATACATGGCCGCTTAGAACTTCTGTACATCTAGGACCTGGATTTTGATTCGAATGAAGTACTCCAGAGCTAAAATAGCAGGACAGGGCTACTCTATGAAAAATGTACTCTTGTACTCATTAACAAAAGTGTCACGTTGAATGAAGTTGGAAAGGTCTTTTGAGAGGAGTGAAAAGTGCCTAAAGCCATAACAACCACGCAAGGCAAACGGAAACCTCGCTCGTTTTTTTTAAAAAGTGTTTATTGCCATTCTCTCAAGTGCATGATGTGCCTATGCATTAGTCAGTAAGGAAGATATTGCTCTAATAATTTCCCAGAAAAAAGCTCCCGGAACGGAAAACCAACGGCTGCGTTCATTAGCATTGACAGAACGCAGCCTTGTGCCGTTTCTTTGGGAATGCTGATTTTTAAAACATAATCACCCCATTCATTTACACCGCAGACACGTTTCAGCGCCTGATCAAGTATTCCGAGCCGGTCATGGTTTGTAGGGAAATTCAAAGGGCATTAGCTCAAAGTGACTGCATCCAGAAAGCAAAACAAAGGGGGCAGCATATTTATCCCAGTGGTATTCCAGGCTGTGTTGTCCCAGACACAGTGAAGTTTCCAGCTGTGAAGAAGCCATCTGTTCTCCTCTCCTTCATTTTAATTAGCAGCGGTTCTTTCCTTTATCAGCACACGCCTGACTTTCTCTCCGGAGTCTCGAAACGCAGGATTATGACAAACAGGTCATGAGATCCATTGAGGCCTCCAAACAAACACGGATTAATATTTCAACGCCCCTAATTGTGTCGTCAATAGAAACGGAAAGGACACGCTCACCTTTTGTCCTAATTTGTATTAATGATGTTTATGCCGTTTGATGCATGTGTGGAGTACAACAACTCTATTGATTTAAATGATCGGAGGTGCCATATTGCAATGCACCTGTGATGATCACTTTTTGAAGGTTGCAGAGCAAAAATGCCATCTGTAGAGCAGTTGAAAGTCTGAATCCTAAAAACGGGACATGGGTCTGTTCTGATTGCTTACAGTAAGGGAAAGAAGTCAGAAAATACAGAGTGTACGTTTCTTTTGATATTAAATGTAGTTAAGAAACTGGCATACTAAAACATTAAAAATATGCAGGTAAAACTGACCAAAAAGGTTCAACTACCAAAAAAAGATGAAGAATAGGCCTAAAATGTCAAATAAAAAGCAATATTCACCCACATGTTTTTACCCATAAGCTCTAATGCTTTGAAAACGTTGACATTTTTTATCTGTATTTTGAATTTACTGGACATTTGTGTCTCTAGTGCCATTTTTGGTATGAAAAAAAAAAAAAAAAAAAAAAAGATATTATCATAATTTTATATCTCCAGCAAAATCATGGCAAATGTTCCATCTATTAAGGATTAAAGGATTTTGTCTTAATTTGCAAGTAACTCGCAGCGCATTGCCATGTTTGAACATCAGGTGGTCTGGTTTGGTCTGAAGTGTGTGGTATCATGCTGAGATTAAAAGAGCTCTTAGAGCCTCCTTAAAAAAAGATTGCCAATGAATCTGGGAAGGGTTTTGTTTCCAAGTCATTTTGCAGTCAGTCCATTCAACTTCGGATTTCCAACCACTGGCAATTTAGTAAGGCCATCCCACCAAATTTAGCCAGAAAGCTTAAAATAGCATGTAACTAAACACTGTTCATGAATCTTAAACCATGTCCATTATGCAGCAGCATAGAGTAGAGGAGCTCAAATAAGGCCAAAAAATCGTAAAATCAAACAATACGTTGATTACCAGAATGGAACCACAACTTGCAGAACATTATTTAATAAATGCATCCAATCAGTGCATGAGCTCATCCTAACTGACTGAAACTGTGCATTTTAGTCTTTATGCCACGATGCAATGCGCTCAACTTTACATGCTATGACATTTACGCATCTAAATAAACAAATACAACTGCAAAATAACCGCATCTTTCTGAGATGATAAATGGATGTGACTCACTGAAATACACATGCAGAGTTTTGCATACCGTTTTACTGAACGTAACAGGAAGAATCCCATTTCAAAGAAGAGGCAGTGTTGCATCCCGAACATAACCAAGGTCTTGAGGAACCTCAGGATAATGTAAAAGGGATTTATAAGCAAGTCTTGCCTCAGTTAATGTCAAATTGCATGAATCAACCATCCAAAAGAGACTTCATAACTTTGCCCAAGATGCAAGGTCAGGCTCGAAGAATATAGATGCACACTGGAGTGTGTCAAACAACATTTAAGATCAGATCAAGACTCAATGTGCTCTGAATGTATAAAGCAAAGGAATGAGTTTGACTCTAACTGCGCATCGTATTTAACCGGTGCATGCAATGCAACCCAAACAAACTCTCGAAAGGCCAAACTGAGTAATAGCTTTGAAGTTCAAGCATTTATAAACAAATCCTAAATCATTTAGTTCTTGCTCAAAAAAGGGATTGGGATTTGTGAAAATAATACAGTATGCATTAAACACTTCTGCATTGGTGTTAAACCCATTCCATACAGTCTGTGCCACATCAAATCAAAATTTGCTAATAGATTATACTAGCAGATTCGATCAAATGATTTGATTTATATTAAAGCAGAGACCTACAGCAAAGCCAGGAATATCACTAGTAATGGACCCCTTTCATGTAAAACAACAGCCACTTGTCATGTTTCCTTTGGAAAATGAGCTGAAACAAAAACGTTTAACTGTCTTAATGTTAGAAACTCCTATATGTTCATGCATATTAGACTTTGTTGTGCTCCACTTTCTGTGTGTACCTGATAACAAATAGTGAAATGCAGCCTGCGTCTCTCTCCCATGGATGCTGTTTGAGTCCTGCTGATCTGGGCTCCTGAATGCTCACACATCCCACCAAGGTGCAGCTTATCAGTGCTCCAGGATTCAGGTCTGGGAGTCTGCAGCCCCTCGCTGGCCTCCCCATCTTCCAGCCTCTGTGTGAAGTCCCACAGGCAGCATGACAAATACAGCCTGTCAATCAAAAACTACTCTGCTAACTCTGAAATGCATCCTGCTAGTGGACATAACAAATACGAGCAGATGCCTAAAAGGGTGCATCATCAAACAAGCACTGTGAATTCTTTTTTTTGTGGTTGCAATAAATAATGCATCCCATACCTCCCAACATGTATTCGTCCAGGTTTGTTGATATGAGAAGTTTACTAAGGGTACACCAGCAGGTAAATTTGTTAGGTTACTTGTTGTTACTCTGTACGCATGTAGATTTTTTTCTTTCTCAAAGCCATGAATAAATACATTTACCACACTTTATTTTAATGTCCAATTCTTGCCATTCACAAACAATTAAGTAGAATCTTTGCCTCAAAACCTTATAACTTTTATTTAAAAATTCATACAAGAAATGATGTTTTACATGCTCTTTCATAGTTGGCGCTGTTTTTGTTTTTTTTGAATGACAGTTAACTGTAGCCACCTCAGATCAAAGGCAACATGTCAACCAATCATTTCTTCATCTGCACTACAGTATAAATAACTAAAATAAAACAAACAAACAAGAAAAACAAAATTGTAATTCAACTTTCAACTCTTTTCTTTATTTTTTCTGTTGCCCTTTTTTCCAGACAGACTCGTGTTTGGGATTTACTGTACAGTCGTGTATTTTCCAATGAGAGGTGTCAAGTGACTGGAGGTTTATGGGAGAATTTTTGACTGATTTGTTCAAGCTAGTGCTCACTCACACCCCATATCTTCTAAGTCGTATTTCAAGAGTTCACGCTTCCTCATGATCTAGAAGGATAAAAGTTTAGCAGGTTTGGCGTGCTGTCCGGGGGGCGAGTCGGGAGAGCAGCGGACTCAGAACACTAGAGGCTTGAACTAGGGATGCTCATTTTAACCGTTTAACCGTTAACCGGTTTGAAGTTTAACCGATTAATACAAGCAGTTAAACGGTTTAAAATGTCATTTTATTTATTTATTTATTACAGTATTTTACCTACTCATAGCCTATATAAAATTGTGTTGACAAAAAAATCGCATTTTATTGGCCACATTCACCAAGCAGCAGAATACAGTTGTTGAGTACAGGAAGTGACAACCGCGTTCTGTAAGGGAACTCACCGGGAAATGTTCAGGACTCGCGACCGCGTTCGTGGAACACATGTGCTGTGTTGAACGGAACAGGAACGCGCGCTCTGCTGCACAAACGCGCTTCTTCCGGGTGTTACGTGTTTTAATGTGTGTTTTGGGTAACTTATAGTGATGGAGAAATGAGCTGCGTGTCATCTGAACGTT
>JAUMHQ010000044.1:17145187-17159311 GCA_032361165.1 Enteromius paludinosus | reverse complement strand
CTACTCGCCTCACATACTGTTTTTCACGTACTATATAGTAGGGAAGTAAGCGATTTCGGACGCAGCGCATGTCTTTTGAGTTCACGAGGGTCGAGTATTGTAAATGTTACGTTGTGTGTTAAATGTCTCTAGTAATTTGGATACTGCTCCACGTTTGTTTTCCTCTTTATTAAATATTGGTTTATTTTACTTGCGTCTCCTGCTCTCTCCATCTCCACAACAACACACCCGTTACAATTTGATAGACTAGTTATATTTATATGCCCCCTTGATTAGCCTCAACTGTAGTTAACTGCATCTTCACTACTGCTAGGATTTGGACCAGAGCCAGTGTCCTTAAAAAGAGTAAGAGGAGGTTATCTTTATCCATCATAGAAGACACAAGTTTAATTAACTTTAATTACGTGTATATACATATATATATATAAATCTGACTTCAGAGTTAATCAGTCTTTATCCCTGTGTCCAGCAGTGAATTTAAACATAAGAGGAGCCCATCTATGCCTTTGAATTTAGGAACTAATTACATACAGATGAAACTAAAAAGTGGTTAACTTTCAGAAGAGAATCCGCAGAGAATAACGCAATCCATTTTACATTTTTGATTTGAGGTTTTGATGTAGGCCATGGGGACTTAAGAACCGTCTGAGTTGGGAAGAAACACCAGTCTCGCTGAAATTAGAAGCACCATAAAGAATATAAAATTGCGAAACACTGTATTAATATTACTGTTGCTATTTACTGTGAGGGTCATGAACATATCCCTAACATAAAGTATTATACTCTGGAGTGTGACTCTGAAGTTGAATAATATTATTCGAAGTTATTTTAAGTAAGGCTATGTAGAAATCAGAATAATATTTAAGCAAATATTGTTAGTAATGAGACTTCACTTGACTGGTGCTTGACTTGACTCAATGAAGTCTAAGACTTTTTAAAATCTACTTGTGGCTGTCAGTGTCAATATTGTGGCAGAATATCACACACACACACACACAAAAGAATCTATGTATGGAAAACATAGAAGCACCTTGAAATCAAATATTTAGCCAAGTAGCAACACCATATCAACCACCTATTTTCAACCACCAAGTTTTTCACATTTTTCTAAAAAGAAAAAAAATGGTTTTGGGTAACATGCTGAAAACATCCAAGATTAAAGGTTGCCAGCTATTGACCACATAGTAACATCCTAGCAACCACCAATTACATCCTAGCAACAGCATAGTGAAGTTCTAACACTTAGAACATCATACCAAATGCATAGCAACTCCCTAGCAACCACCGTCCCAACAACAACATCTAAGGTTGCCCTAGCAGCCACAAAGCAACATGCTACAAACACCCAGAATGCCCAAGTAACTTCATAGCAATACTCTAGGAACCATCGCTATGACAACATATAAGATTATTTTGCAACCTAGATTAAAGTAACCACCTTTCAACCACATAACAAAAACATCATAGCAACTGCAAAGCAATGTGCTAAAACAGTTCTAACACTTCTAACATCTTACAGTATTAACGGCAGAGCAACACTGGTAGTGTCGACCATCACTTCAAAAACATTCTAATTTTGTCCCAGTAACGTCATAGCAGCATGTCAAACCAATTTAGAATGCCCTAGCAACTGCATAACAGCCTAGCAACAATCAGTAACATCCTAGTAACTGCGAATCAATGTCTTAACGCTAAGAACATCTTAGTAACTGCATAGCAAGACCCTATTTACCATTACCACCACAACATGCTAAAAACCATCGGCTTAGCAACACCCTAGCAATAACCAGTCCTAGCGAATGCAAAGTGATACTGCTTAGAACATCTTAGCAGCATGTAGGATTCCTAACCACCTTGCCTCAGCAACATTAACCTAGCAACATCATAGCAACATGCCAAAACCAAGTCAGAACGCCCTAGCATTTTTTATTAAAACACTTTTTTAATGCCCCCAATCCCCTTTAGGATAAGTGGTATACGTTATGCATTTATACAAGCATACATTTATATTAGGTAATCATATTTAAACTTCATGAATTATGTTAACCCTTTATTATGATTTCAAATGGTCATGGCCTGAGCCTTATTGCATATATGATGCTGTGAACTGCAGCTCATACCTGTTCATCAGAAGCAGTCATGATTGTGGCACGTGTGCCGTGATAAACATTAAAACACTATCAGAGACAACGTGTGGACTCCCTTGTGATTTGCAGCTAATTCAGGTTAATTAAAAATTACCAAAGCTCTTAAGCTGCAAATATGCCACTTGCTGCCTATGATGAGAATTTCTTTATTGGTCTGTATTGTGGGAAGAGATAAATATGTGCTAAGGAAGCTAACAACTGCCTCCACAGTGTTCTGAAACACGGCTACTGTAGTGGTGCAGTTCCATAATTCAGAATTTTGCTTTGAGGTTAAAAGTTCAGCCCCTTATTCCTTATGTTGTGAACCATAAACAATAAACTAAATCATACGTTTTATGAAAGCGCGGGAGGAAAGTAGTTGCACGCTTTTATATAGATGATCACAGAAAAGTTTCTGACATTATGTTGGAGATATTTGTGATCAAACCACCCACTGGCGACATTCTTCATTTACCACTTCAGCCCTGCTGCGGATGATGTTTTACTCCCCTCCTGCATCTACCTCTAGCCTGAAGGGCTGCTGAGCTTTGGGAAATCCAGAGCAGGTCAGGAGTTCATATGTGGGCTAGAGTAAAGATCTGATGGAGTAAACAAACAATCCCCTATGATCCGCACAGAAAGAAATTGTAAATACGCTTGTTCTGAAAAAAACACCCTCTTTCCGAATTGAACAACAGAATGAGAATGACAGTTTGTAAATAAACGCATTACATATAGTCACATGCCAAATTGTTTTCAGCTCAAACTGTATCCTGGAAGGGGTAGCTTGTAAAGAAACAGTTGCCCAGAAATTAACATTTTTTGTAACGTTACTCACCCTCAGGCCATCTAAGATGCAAATGAGTTTGTTTCTTCATTAGATCTGGAGAAATGTAGCAGTCCACCAGTGGCTCACCAACAAATGCTCTTCAGTGAATGGGTGACGTCAGAATGATAGTCCGAACAGCTGATAAGCCCCAAGTAATCTACACTACTCCAGTCTATCAATTGTGCATCTTGTGAAGCTAGAAGATTGACCTCTATACGAAACAAATCTATCATTAAGACGTTTTTAACTTTAAACCGTTTTTCAAAATATGTGTTCATAATCCATGTAGTATTAAGACTTCCATAACACTTCCACTTCCATAGTAATAAAAAGTCCATCCCCTCACATCAAAATCCACTCACACATTAATTTTTCAACGGTTTTATCAGCTTTTTGGATGCTTATTCTGATTGCACCCATTCCACTGGTGAGCAAGTGATGAAATGCCACATTTCTCCAATTCTGATGAAGAAACAAACACATCTAGATCTAATGTAAAATGCCAGGAATTTTGTGGTTGAACTACTGTACAGTATATATTTTAGTTGGTATCTTATAGCTTAACTATTTTGTATTCTGCACTGAGATTCACTGTCCTGCAGAACCCTGATGGGCAGGCACAGCACCTCTGGCATTTTAAAGTGCTAATGCCTGTAACACGGCCCAGCGCAGCTCAGCGGACAACCCAGTGGAGAAAATGGGGGTGCTGAGACAATAATTAACTCAAGATACGTGTAAGAGAAAACAAGACTCCCCATGAAATACACAGAGTTCTTACTGCCGCCCTGCTGTGGAATCATATGGCACTGGAAACAGGAGAACAGAAACCTTACTGATTTATTCTGCTTTTGGATACCTTGTGAAAGTAGTGCTTTTTAAGGACTAATTCACTCCAAAATAACTGTCTTGTCATCTTTTTATCACCCTCATGTTTTTTTTTCTTTCTTACGACACAAAAGTATATATTGGAAAATTAACCATACAGTAACAACAAATGGCAACATCCACTGCAGCTGCAAAAATCATTGTAGAGGTATCCTAAAAGCATGCTAAATTGAATCACTAATGCACTAGCATTTTTTTTTTGCAATACAGTTCTATAAAAAGCAAAATAATGTAATTTTCACATGAAATAATAGGCACAAAAAGCACTTTGTATTGAATGAATCAGACTGAATCCAGATGATTTAAGCTGCTTATACCATGGGGGTTTCAGTTTTATGAAGATTAATAACCATTTACATGTAAATATGATCCATTTCCTCATGTAAATTAAATGTAATGAATATAAAGTTTGTAATAGCTCTCAATACTGTAGCTACACTTTATAATTTTGGCCTGTTTTTATGCTGTATGTTGTTAATGTTATTTTAGTATCAATGTGTAGTTTGATTGTAACTATAAAAGTTATAAAATAGTATAGGCTGAATTCGTTTTTTAACTGTGTTTCCGAGTATTGTGCACATAGCATATGAAGACAATAGAGCTCTAAGAAGGTGGAGTAGGCTGATATGCAGTGTGGTTGACCCCCCTGCTGATGTCAGTGCGAGCATTCTCGGGCCTAGACACAGTCTGCCTGAGGTCCTGTCTGTCCAGAAGTCTGTCCCAGTCCAGACCAGTTAACTCCGTCAAACCTCCTAGGTTCTGATGGGGACTGCACAATCTTCAAAACTGCCATCCTCATCCCTAGATATTTCGGAGGTTTCCTCAGTGGCTGCACAACCTCCTGGAGGTGTCAATCGTCTCCAATGGGTCTGGTGAGGTACCGCTGGTGGCAGCACAATCCCCAGTGATGTCGGGTTTCTCCGTAGATTCTCTGGGAATTCCTCCAGTGGCTGCACAATCTCCCAGATCGGTTGTGGTTGCCCAGGTTTCAAGTCCTGTTTCCAGGCTACGGCCAGGAGAGCCGTTTACAAGTTCTGTTCCAAGTCCTGTTCCAAGTCCTGTTTCTGAATCACGGTCAGGAGGATGGTTTCCGAGCCCAGCTCAAGTTCGAAGCCCTGATCCAAGCCCATCTCGAGTTCCTACTTAAGTCAAGTGCCAAGTCAAGGTCAAACGCAAAGTCCAGTTCTGAGTCCACAGTCAAGTCCAGTTCCAGGTCCTAGTCGTTCCCCTGAGGTACAGCCAGGAGGGCATATTCCGATCCAAGATAATCCAGTCTGCAAGTTGTCAAAAGCAGAATTTGGCCCTGAACCAGCCAGAAGAAAACCCCTGTAATCTCTCTGCCTGCCCTATCAGGGCAAAAGAAACTGTCAACAATGACTTGATGTTCCCTGTTTCAGCCATGTCAAGTCAGTTCTGGACTCCTGCATCATCCTGGTCTATAGTCCCGCATGCTCCACCCTGGATTTTCTGCCACTGAAACCATCACTAACGTCTTTGTACCCTCTGTTCCAGTCCTGTTAAGTCTGCCCTGGGGGGCGTATATGTGGCCCCTGAAGTCTGTCCTGTCACCAGTCTTGCCCTGGAGAGTGTCTCTGCCATTTGCTACGTCCAGGAGGGTGTCTGTGCCGCCCTGGCAGTCGCCTCCTACCAGCCCACCCTTGGAAGGCGTTTCTGTCACCAGTCCTCCAGTCTCCAGCTCCGCCCTGCTGCCTCCAGCTGCCTTCGTTTTCGTCCGTAAGGACTTGTCCGTCGTCTGTTACCATATGAGCTCCTCCCTGGAAAGCATCCCATCTGCCTGATCAGCTTTGGTCCTGTTGTAAACTTCGAGCAGGTACTGTCTCGGCCGAAGAGGCCAAGATTAACATTTATATTCTACGTTCCAATTCTGTCTGCTCCACTTTGGAGGCCGCCTCTGGCGTACTCTGCCATGGAGGGTGTCTCGGTCATCTGCTCCACCCTGGAGGGCATCCCTACCGCCTGTTCTGTCCTGGTGGACATTCCTGTCGTCTGCGTCTTTGTCATCTCTTACAAGGGAGTCTGCTCCGTACTTTGGAGCTTGTGAATGGATCCGCACGCCCCTGACTCATTCATTACAGTAAAAATAAGGTGTTATTTGTTAACATTAGTTTAACTCCCCTCCAGCTTTTTTTGATTTTAAGGTTTTTAAGCGTTTTTGATCATTTTCACCTAAATTTGATGGCCTTCAGAATATTATCTGCTATGCATGAACATATTATTTATCAAAATAAAGAACCAGGCATTTAAAACAAAGACAATTTAATATTTTCTTTTATATATTTGTTCATGTTTTATAATCACTTCAATGCAGATAGGTTTAATCAGCTTTACAACATTTTGAATTAAAAAAAAAAAATGAGAAAAGTAAATTTTGTTATTATATAACACAAACACACCAGGCTACACTCAGAAATAAAGGTACAAAAGCCGTCTCTGGGGCAGTACCTTTCCGAAAGGGACATGTTTTTACCAAAGGGATCCATTTTGGTACATTAAAAGTACAATATTAGGACTACATGGAGAAATGTGTACCTTTTAAAAAAGGTACTGGCCCAGTGATAGCATTTGAATCTTTAATTCTGAGAGTGTAAATACATATATATATATATATATATATATATATACATATATATATACACACTCACACATACACATGTCACAAACACACACATATGTACATATTTTTATCAATATTTGATGGGTTATCGATCTATCCACAACATAACTACAGGTTGAGATCTCCATCACTGACTGGCCTACTTTATTCCAATCAGATTTATGGTCAAGACATGATCTACATTGATGATTTGGTTTTCAAACCTGTTGCACATTTTGAATGTCTCCCTAATTAACACAATAATCAGCTCATTAGGAAAGAGTGTGTCATATAAGGGAGACATGCAAAATTTGGCAGAGCAGTGGGTCATGAGAAACAGGATTGAAAACCACTGATCTACACTGCCTCTGATCCTTCTGTTTATGGCGATCGTCTTTTTTCAAGCCTGATAGACCCAGGAAGTCCCGTAACTCATTCAGGACATGTGCTAGGACTTTCCTTACCGTAATACACCCAGAACAGGGATTGGCGTAAAAACTTGTCTTTGACCGGAAAGCATTGTTTCTAAATATCTTGTCAATGGCAGGGAATGAGGTTAATGTATTAACTAACATGAACAAACAATGAACAATACAATTATTAAACTATATATTAATCTTTGTTAATGTTAGTTAATGAAAATGCTCACAGTGCACTAACTAATTGTCACGCCCATGTCTGTGTTTTGTGTGCCTTGTGTTTTGCTCCTCGTGTCTGTATGGCCATATTTGGTTATTCCTGTCTTAGTTTCGTTGAGTGTTAATTATGTTGATTAGTGTCCAGTCCTGTAACCCATGTGAGTCTAGTTCTGTGTCATTAATGTGTGTGTATATAGTGTATCATGTTCTAGTCCATATGGTTGAGTTGTCAAGTGTCAGCACCCATGCCAACCCTGTGTCTTCACAGCATCTACGTTTGATGTGAGTGTATCCTGCCTTGCTTGTTAATAAAACCCCTTGTATGACCTGAATCTCTGCTTTGAGTGCTTCATACCACGAGTGGACGTGACACTATTAACAAACACAACTTGTAATTTTAATAAAGCATTAGTAAATGCTGCACACTGTCACATCCTCACAAACACCTGTTCCCGGATCAGTCACAGACACATCACAACCTGCCACTCCTGAACCGACACTAACCACCCGATCACAGTCACCTGAATTCTAGCACCTGTCTCAAATTACCTGTGCACCATAAAACCTAGCCTCAGCCAAGCATGCGTTGGCTGAGCTCAAAGTTACTCCACTGAGCCTTCGTGGAGGATGCTCTGAAATCTGCTCTCCTTTCTGCCTGCCTGAGCCTCTGGAAAAGATATCCTCACAAGGACTTCGAATTCACCTATCTGTCTCACTATCTGGAGCCACTACCTGCACTCTTTTAAAGACAGAGTATTTCTCTTATCGTTTATTCAAAATACCTGTTGTGAAGAGAGCCTTTGAGTTTGCTTACCTGTGTTTCTTACCTTAGTTACGTACCTCCACCGATCACTGTGTTGCTCCTGAAATAAATAATGCTCACCTGTTAAAACTTACCTCCTGGTCTCCACCTGTTTACTGAGCGTGACACACACAAATTCTTGCAGTTAATTATGCAATCTCTCTTTCTTTCTCTTTCTCTTTCTCTTTCTCTCTCTCTCTCTCTCTCTCTCTCTCTCTCTCTATACATGACTATATATATATATAAAAAAAATCTTAGTAGCTTTAAGTTCAAGTTTATTATATTTCCTTTAATTATTTTTTTTTTAAAATAGTTTTAGTTTTAGTAAGCAGCCCTTAAAGGTTATTTTGGATAAACAAAGATATCACAACAAGAGTAAGTATGAATCTATTAATCACAAAGTCACTGTGCTGACAGGATGAGTTGTTTTCATAACATTTCTTTCATAATTTCAACCACAACATCATTTGATATGATTCATGGCTTGATCAAGTTGTTTGAATATAATATAAAGGCCGTGAAGCCCTAAATATTTGGATCACACCGTCATTTTGGCCATTCTTTATGTTCACACTCTTAATGAGGTTACACTGAACTTCCTCATTAGACATGTAAAAGCAAATGTTTCTGCATTTGTGATTATCTATAAATATATTTTGAACAAACAGATGTGTCGATGGTTGAGGGTGCCTATTAATATTCATAACAGATCTCAAAGATACTGGGAAAAACAAACTGTCAAATCATGAAATATTTAGTAGTGTTCAGCTTTGAGTAAGCAGACCTGGACTTCAGAACAAACATTGTCAGATCTGATTTTATGGGTCTAGCCCTTAGGCTGTGATGTGTCCAAATTGCTTGTTTTGATAGAGTGCATTACTTCTTCCATCTGAATTCAGAGCTGCTTGTAGATTTTGCTGGTTTAAATTTAATAGGGATTTTCAGTGGAGTCCAAGAGACCATATGGAAATTCAGGGATTCAGTTTCGTGAGCAAGTGAGTGAAAAAAAGAACGCATGATTATTAAATCATTATCTTGAAATTTCTGTTTTTCAGTTAATGTTAATGATGTTGTATTTACAGTATCAGTACTATTATTTTCCTTTTTTATTTTTAAATTGCTGTAGTCTTAGTTTCAGTTGTCTAAAAGAACCCTGATACCTACTGCTTACAGAGGAGCATCATAACTGAAATAACAGAGCAAATAGAGTTAATCTTCATTAGCCGTTGAAAATGAAAAAAAAAAACCCCAGAAGTGACTGATGTAGTTTTGCTCTGTGTATTTTGGAGTTGCATCCTCTGAGAAAGACATATGAATTCTTGCATCTTAAAAAACCACACAATAATGTCTACCTTTTAGTTTTGGAACTATTTCAATCTCATGTAATTTGTAAGATATCTTATCATCTAAACTGCAAAAAAAAAAAAAAAAAAAAAATGTTTTGCCAAGCACGCAAATGATTAAACCCAGACGTGGCTGATTACGAATCAGATCGGATTCAAGCAAACAATCTTTTGACCCCACTTTTTGAGCAGAACATCTTTCAAATTTTAATCGAGCAAAACTCAACAACTTTGTTTACTGCCAAGTCAGCCGTAATCAACATAATTATCAGCCAGATCTGCATTAGCCAATGTGAGTTGCTTTCGAAAGTAAGAACCTTTCTATAAGAAAAAGTGCCTCGCAAAGCTTGCCGAACTTTCCAGGTTCTGTCGGGCGTATTAGAAAGCAATGCTGCCGGAAGCGCATGTTAAAGATGGCTGGCAGGCGGCCTAGTTTCACAGCCGCCCGCTCCCACTCCGACCCTGACAGTCAAGCCTCAGTGAGTTACATGACATTAGGGCACCGCAAGGAGAAAAACAAGCTGCCTACAGAATGTTGCCGCCACTTTTGAGGACACACACAAGGGGAATTCTGGGAAGGGAAGAAATGTTTGACACGGAGCTCCTTTGGGAGAATAATGTGAGTTGTTGTAATGCTGCCGGAATACCTTATTAATTTGGGGGAAACAGTTTAAGGAATACAAAACAAGTATTCACAGTAACTTTGTCTTACAGACAGTCTGTTCCTCCAGAAAATTATCTGTGTAGGAGGGTTTTTCCGATTTGCATAATATTCAAATTTAACAGCTTTTGCTAAAAAGACATCTTTGGATTTTGTATAAAACTATGTAAATGTGACTATTGACTTATTAATTAATTAAAAAAAAAAAAAAATATATATATATATATATATATATATATATGACAAAATTATTGCAATGCATACTGCAGAAACCATTTGTGGTGCCTGATGACGCTTAACATTTTCTGTTGTTCTCTGAAGCCTTTAAAGCCACAGAGAGACAGTGGAAATAGTCATTATAGTGTGTGTGTGTGTGTGTGTGTGTGCATGTGTGTGTTTATCTATATCTATCTATATATATATATATATATATATATATATATTTCTCCCCATGTATTTATTTGATTTAAGACTTAACATAAAAATAACTATTGCATACAAACGCAATGCATGTTTTTTTGGCTTCTGGGCAAAAACAGAAAAAAAATAAGTAAATCACAATTAGGCAAAATAAATAAATAAACAATGCAAATGGCAACAAACATACACACACACACATATATATGTAAGCATACATAAATGTATAGAAAAAAATATATGAATGTAAATTTATGCAACACAAATAATTTAATACATATTTTACAAATTAACACATTTAGGAAATCAAACATTTATTTATCCACATTTAAATAACCTTTTTAAGAAAAAAAAACTAAAAACTATTCATTAAAACTTCTAGCCGATTCAAGATCTCTATATCAGTACTCAAAACTCTACCAGTACATTAGCAAACAACCACATGACCTGAGCAAGTACAAAGCAATGCCCTATAGCAGCAAAAATTTCAATATTGTCTTTTTAAACCATGTCATTGGGTTCAAAACTACATGTTGTGTTTATATGACCAATATAAGAGCAATAGCTCCGGTTTAAAGCAGCTTTACTGGTCAGCAGGTGTACTTGTCTTTTCACAAGCCAACTTCTCACCCAACTTGTCTTCATCTTTCTCTGGCACCTGCTGATTTAATGTGTAGTCACAATCTCAGACTCAGTTTCTTAGACTCACTTCAGCGCTGAAGCCGACACATGGAGAATCTGGGACACGTTAATGTATGGAGGAGATGCCAGTCCTCTGGCTAATGACGGGAAAAAAAACTCAAACGACCTCCGAGGTGGCACCGCAGTCATTATTAGCTGGCAAGAAAGTGATGAAAGCCCTGGGAGGTGTGACATCGCCTCCTCTTTTATCTGGGAGAGGATGATAAAGGAGGAAACAATCGAGAACTCAACTCAGCTCTGCAGGCAGACAAAATAAAGAGGGCCGCGAGGGTCCGCCATGTAGAGCTGAGTGTAGATCGGAAAAAAGACGTGGCTGCATTGTTCACATGTGGCCTGAATGTGGATCATAATTAGCATTACATGATGCCTCTGTTACCTCAAGTCAGATGTTTTAAGCACATAAGATGCTTAAACGCACAAATGTTTGGTGAGCTGAGTTTGAATTTACCCGGGCACCTTTACCAATCTATTCTTTTCAGTCATTGATAGTGTTCTTTTAAGGACATGTTTCATTCACGTAGCATCTTAATATTGCGGCAGCTGCTTGTCTTCGCTCCTTCCAGAGATTATTGGCCCCTGCTGCACATTTCCCATTAGAAAGCAAGTGATCAAAGATGGAAATATGTGCAATTACAGCAGGCACAATAATTGAAGACGAATGCTGATGTTCTGCTGGGATTTCACAGTGAAATTGCTCTGGCAATCGGCACAGATGTTTTAATCAGAGTGCATTGGCCCATGAAACCCAACATGTCTTACACAGACAATCAAAAGGGTTTTTCCTGCCATAGATGGAGCGCGTCATTGGAATTATTGTTCCGATGGAGGCGGTTATTGTTTTCATTTTGCTCATTAAGTATGATTAAGGTACAGGGTGTTGTTTCTGTGCTCTAAGAGTCATTTTGAATTTACAGCACGCCAGAACAAGACAAAAGCGGCAGATTATTTAAATAAAATCGAAATGTTTTCATCACGGTTAAGAGGTGTTAGGCACAATATAAAGCAGGGTGTAACACGCAGCCTCAAGTGGCTCATCGTGTTCAAACAGCAGTGTGATAAAACACAACAATGTTCAACAAATGCTTTTGTTAATCATAAACAATTCCTCCGAGAAATAAAATAACATCATTAGTTGAACTGTAGGCTATTTAGGGCTGCCAAGCAACACAGTGCAAAATTCAGCAGATGTGAGGTGGGCATATCTACATCCCATCGGCTCTCACCATGGCTTATCCTATGTACAATAAAAGAAAAAATAAAAATAAATAAATATTCAGTAAGTACTCATTCAGTTGATCAAAATTAACAGGAAATACATTTATAATACTATAAAAGTGTTCTATTTTAAATCTTCTTTTAAAGGGATCATATGATGTTGCTAAAAAGAACATTATTTTTTGTATCTATTTATGTTTATGCAGTTTAAGGTACAAAAAAACCCACATTATTTTCCACATACTGTACATTTTTGTTTCTCCTCTAAGCCCCGCCTCCTGAAATAAGTCCATTTGCACAAAGCTCAATGTTCTAAAAACGCCAGGTGTGCTCTGATTGGCCAGCTATCCAGTGCACTGAAACTGGCTGAATACGGAAAATATGAAATATGAAAATGTAACTTATTAAAAAGTTGTGAGTCAGAAGAGCCCAGCTGTCCTTGCAGAGCTTCACTTTATGGTCTGCACAGCCAGCATAGACTGCTCTGTCAGGATCAGGACATGGTAAAGGGCATTACACAAAATATAATGGAATTAATTGCCTTAGATGATCAGCCATTCTTAGATGATTCGGCAATTGCAATGCCTTGATTTTAGTAAGGTTAGTACACAGTCATAGCCATAAATGCAATGGTACTAATAAGTGGCATAATTTCTTTCGGCGTTTCCGTTTTTTGGCCTTGGTTTCCTCTTTTCCGGTCTTCGGTTTCGGCCAAGAATTTTCATTTCGGTGCATCCCTAGTATGTATATTCAATTAGACAGCAGTACATTTAAATTGTACAAATATTTAACAGTTTTACTGGTTTTACTGTATTTTTGATTAAATAAATGCAGTCTTTGTGAGCATTAGAGACTTCTAGAGAAAATCTGTCTGTCATGTCAGAAATTTACCACTAAGAAAGGTGTGATGTCATTTAAAGGCGTTAATAGTGGATAGTGAAGGGCAAGTGTCTGTCATAAACCTCTCTGCTGCCTTAACTGCAGCATACAGCCGTCAGTTTTCAAAGTCGAGACTGATGACAGATTTCGACACAGCTCTGAAAGTAACTGTCTGGTTATTGAAGAGGTCTGCTTGAGTGAAGACATCCAAGCTGAGGGAATCACGAAACCAACCGGAGCAGCGGTGGTATATAATTAAACACTCCATTTCAGCTGACTTCTATTTTTAATTAGCAGTGTTTGCTAAGTCAAGCTTCGCTACTACTACTGCTCAAAGTGAGGGTTAGTGATTTGAACAAACCTCCAACATCGAGTATTACACTTTTGGGGCCAATTCGTCCTGCAACTTTACTGCACGACTGATTCCTGGAATCATGCAGCGTGATGAAGAGAGGCGTGCTGAAGCAGGTCATGCAGTACAGGGATTTTACCATCATTAAATTGAAGGATATTTAGATCCAATTTGAGAAGAAGCACCAAAAACGCACCAAATGTTCTGAACTACATAGTATTTAACTGTTAATCAACAATTAACATTGTAAGCCTTGACACCAATGGAGCTTTGATCAACTTTTTATGATCAACAAGGTTTACAATTATATTGTATTGGACTGTCCAGCTTTTAATGTATGTATAAAACTCTTATTAAGTCACAAAGAGTTATTTAGTGTAGTTTTAGAATTTTTATCATGTTAATGTAAAAAAAAGACTGGAGTAAAGATGCAAAAAGCATTCAGCATTGATCACAGCAAATAAATTACATTTTACAATATATTAAATTATAAAACAGTTATTTATAAATTGTAATAATATTTCACATTTTACTTTGTTTACTGTATTTTCATCTAGTAAACACAGCATTAGTGAGAGACGAATTGTTACGATTGAGACACAGGAAGGCGTTCGGATCCATTTGCAAACGTTTAATATTATACACACACAGAGTCGGAGTA